>PJEM01015721.1:13658-28955 GCA_004023845.1 Helogale parvula | reverse complement strand
GTCTGCCTCAAGGCAAGGATTATTCACTCAGCAGAGTGAGCAGTAAACAAGATTTGCATCTGGAAGTTGGCGACATTCATGCTGAGACAGACCAGAAGGCCTAGATGCATAAGATCAAAACCATTCAGTGTTAATTCTCCGCCTCCCAGCTTTGCTGAAGGCAGATTGGGGCGTTTCTTTTACCTGGTATTCTGACGTATGTCAAATACTTTGATCTCTCCGCCCCTGAGATTGTATATATGCAGCTCTCTCATTAAACTCTCTCTCTTTTCTCTCCGCACAACCAGAAACCGTGAGTGTTGTATTTTATTTCCCGTACGTCCCCCTTTTCCCTTCTCTCTTATCTTCCCTCAGGAAAAGAACCCAAGCCGGCTCTCCCGCGCAGGCCAGAGCGGCCAGGGAGGGTCACGACAGGGAGGGACAGAGGTAGGGGGACAGAAGATCTGAAGTGGTCTCTGCGCTGAGACCAGCAAGCCTGACATGGGGCTCGAACTCACAAACAGAGAGATCATGACCCGAGCTGCAGTCGGATGCTCAACTGACTGAGCCACCCACGTGCCCCCTGGGAGGTAGTTCTTTATGAGACCAGCCTTCGCTGGGCATGTCTGACCTCCCAGGGCACGTGGCAACTACATTCAGCTTATTCTAGAAACACACAGACACACAGGCACCTTGAAGAAACACCCCAGTTCCTCTTTACCAAGGAAGTGGAGAAAGCTTGTCACTGGCTGCCAAGGAGCGGGTTGGTTTCAGGGGGCTTCTAGGTGTTAGCAACCAGGTTTTTAAAAAATGTTTATTTATTTATTTTTAGAGAGATCAGGGGAGGGTCAGAGAGAGAGAGAGGGAGAGAGAAAATCCCAAGCAGGCTCCACGCTGTCAGCACAGAGCCCGATGCGGGGCTTGATCTCATAAGTTGTGAGATCATGACCTGAGCCGAAATCAAGAGCTGGACGCTTAACTGACTGAGCCGCCCAGGCATCTTCTCTCTGCTCATGCCCTTGGTTCAAAAGACATCCCTCATCCAAAAATGAAATTAAGAAAACAGTTCACTTTACCAGAGTTTCAAAAATTAAAAGGAATAAATTTAACCAAGGAAGTTTAGGATCTGCCACATGGAAAACTACAGAGCGTTGTTGAAAGAAATTCAAGAATATCTCCGTAAATGGAGTGATGTTCCTTGTTAATAGATTAGAAGCTTTAATAACGTTATGGTGGCAATAACAGACCACATTTATCTATAGACTCTATGCAATTCCTTTTAAAATTCCAATTTGCAGAAATGGAAGAGCTGAATCTAAAATTCACATGGGTGGGGCACCTGGGGGGCTCAGTCGGTTAAGCATCCCACTTCAGCCCAGGTCATGATCTCACAGTTGGTGGGCTTGGGCCCCGAGTCAGGCTTGCTTCAGATTCTGTGTCTCCCTCTCTCTCTGCCCCTCCCCCATGCACATTCTATCTCTGTCTCTCTCTCGAAAATAAGTAAACATTAAAAAATTTGTTTTAATTCACATGGAAATGCAAAGGGCCCTGAGTAGCCAGAACAACCTTTAAAAAGAAGAACTAACTTGGAAGACCCATACTTCCTGATTTAAAAACTTAATACAAAGCTACACTAATCAAAGAAATGTGGAAGGCACCTGGGTGGCTCCGTCGGTTGAGCAGCCGACTTTGGTTCGGGTCATGATCTCGTGGTTTATGAGTTAGAGCCCTGAATCGGGCAGTGTGTTGTCAGCACAGAGCCAGCTTTGGGTCCTCTGCTCCCCTCTCTCTCTACCCCTCCCCTGCTCTCTCTCAAAAATAAAGGTACATTTAAAAAATGTGGTACTGGCAAAAAGATAGACATAGAGATCAACGGAATACAATTGACAGTCCAGGAATAAACACATACATCTATAGGCAATGAATTTTTAACAAGGACTCCAAGGCTATTCACTGGAGAAAGAATAGACTTTTCAGTAAATGGAGCTGTACCAGCTGGATATCCACATGCAAAAAACATGAGTTGGTATCCCTACCTCACACTATCTACAAACATCCACTCAGAATCGACCACACCTAAATGCGAGAGCTGAAACCAGAAGACTCTTAGAAGGGAAAGTAGCTATAAATCTTGATGAGCTTGGATTAGGCACCACTTTCTTAAATGACACCAAAAGCACAAACGACAAAAAGGAATAGATGGACTGCATTTTGCATCAAAGAACACCATCAAGAAAGTGAAAAGACAACCCACAGAAGAGGAGAAAATATTTGCAAATCATGTACCTGATAAGGAGTTAGTAGCTATCATATATAAAGATTCCTAAAACTCAACAATAAAAAGGCAGGGGCACCTGGGAGGCTCAGTCTGTTGAGCGTCCGACTTTGGCTCGGGTCATGATATTGTGGTTTGTGGGTTTGAGCCCCTCATTGGGCTCTGTGCTGACAGCTCGGAGCCTGGAGCCTGCTTTGGATTCTGTGTCTCCCTCTCTCTCTGCCCCTCCCCCACTGTGCTCTGCCTCTCTCTGTCTCTCAAAAATAAATAAATGTTAAAAAAAAAAAAGACAACCCAATTTAAAAAATGGGCAAAGGATTTGAATAAACATTTCTCCAAAGAAGATATACAAATGACCAGTCAACACACGTAAAGATGGTCAACATCATTAGGGAAATGCAAATCAAAGCCACAATGAGATATCCCTTTAATTCCACTAAGATGATGATGATGATGATGATGATGATGATAAAGAGAGATAAATGTTGGTGAGGATGTTGAGAAATTGGAACTCTCATACCCTATTGGTGGGAATGTAAAATGATAGAGCTAATGTGGAAATTATTTTGGGAGTACCTCAAATAGTAACACGTGTACATGAATGTTCATAGAGGCATTATTCATTATAGCCCCCAGACAGAAACAAGCGAGGGATGGATGGAATACTATTCAGCCATAAAAAATGAAGTACCGGTACATGTTACGACATGGATTTGCCTTGAAAACCTTGTGCAGGTGAAAGGAGCCAGATACAAAAACCACACACGGTATGGTCCCACGTATAGGAAATATCCAGAATGGGCAAGTCAGCAGGGTCAGAAAGTAAATTTAATGGTCGCCTCGGGCTGGGGGAGGGGCGAACTGGGAGTGACCGCCAATGAGTCTGGAGTTCCTTCCTGGGTGATGAACACGTTCTTTAATTAGATAGTGGCAATGATCGCACAACATTGTAAATGTACCAAAAACTACTGAATTGCACACTTTAAAATGGTAAATTTTATGTTATGTGAATTTAATCTAAAGAAAAAAAAAAACAAAAAAAACCCATCCCAGACGGATTAGCATCTTGAGTCTCTCCAGCCAATCAGTAGCGAGAACGTGACTGGTCCAGCTAGGAACGGTGCCCGGGGTGGGATCCAGGGTCTCAGGGACCAAGCAGGGCTGAGGGGGAGTCAGTGCTCAGCAGACCGGGGTGTAGGCTGGGCAGCAGTCCCAAAAGATTTTGAGTATAAAAAAAGAGCGTTAAAGAAAATTTTAGGGAAGAAAAAACCCACCCATAATTCTAGCATCCTAATTACGACAGTCTTTATTTCTGCAAATGCTTCCAGTATTTGTCCACAGGCCAACATATTTTTCTAAGTTGTAATCACTGTGTTTGTGCTGCTTACTTCCTGTTTTTTTCGCTTCCCATCACAGCACAAACATTTCCTACGTTTCTAAATCACCTTCCTAATTATCCTTTTTAATGGCTTCATAACATTCAATTGAGTTGATGTACCATAATATCTTAATCACTTTACCATTTCTGGATATTTACATGGCTTCTAATTTTTTCCTATTATGTATATATCAATTACAGTGCCGGAAATACTTCCATGAATTCTGATTTTTTTTTTTTCCCTTTACTGGAGTTGCCCAAATTACTGAAAAAGACCAAATAGGATAAATTTCCCCAGGAAATGGCAAACCAACCGAAAAGCCTAGAAAGAAAGAGACTCATCAACTCCCTGGTGCTAGTTCGGAATGCAGCCTCGCTCTGAAGACCCCCCTCTCCCCCCCAGGGAAGCCTCTATTTTCTCACTTCTGATGTGTGTGTGGCCTCTCTCCTCTCAGATAGCTCCCTGAGGCTGTGTGTGCTATGACTATGCTACAGTGGATTCACCTCGTCATCTGGGTTGTATCCATGTTGGTTTGTTTTCACCATGACACGGTTCTATGAATATCTTTAGACATGTCGCTTGGTCCTGGGGCACAGGTGCAAGGCTCTCTCTAGACGTCTCATAGCCTTGACAGAGGCTTGGGGATGGATCATGCGTGGGCCAGGGAGGATGTCCTTTGCATTGTGGGGTATTTAGCAGCATCCTTGGCCTCTGGCCACTGAATGTCACTAGCACCCCCCATGGCAACAACCAGACATGTTTCCAGACGTTGCCAGGTGTCCCTCGGAGGACAAAACGGTCCTCCCACTGTTGAGAACCACTGCTCTGGACTGGAGTTCCTCAAACTTAGCTGAACTTGAGAACCACAGAGGAGAGTTTTAAAAATATCCCATGCCCAGACTGCACCAGGTCCAATTAAATTAGAACCTGGGGACATACTGCTGGCGCCGGTTCTCGTATTGCCTGGAGTCACCCAGGAGCTTTAAAAAATCCCGATGCCCAGGCTGTGCATCCGGAGGTTCTGATTTAATTGGGCTGGAGGGAGGCCCGGGCGTAGGGATTCTAAATAGCAGAGCCTTAGGTGAAGCTAATGTTCAGCCGCACTGGAAACCACAGGGGCCAATGCCGGTGAGTGAAACTGCGGGGCTGCGGGTCTCACTGTGCTGCCACCGCCAGCTGTCTCCCACCACGTTCTCATGCAGGTCTGCCTTCCTCTCCCGCACCCGTTCCTCCAACACGGAGCTCTGTGAGGGCAGGGTCTGTCTCTGGCACACAGCAGCCGCTTACTGTGTGTCACGCGTATCCGCTGTTGAAGGACTAGCAGCGGGTTCTAGTTTGGTTGCAATTTACAAACACCTTGTTGCTGGAGCGAACAGGCAAAGAAACAGAATGACGGTGACTGGGCTGGGGGGTCAGCACCCCCACGGAGCTCGGAACGCGCTCCCCAGAGTCAAGCCAAGAAAGGTGGGCAGTCCGAGCACATTTGACTCCTCGGAGATGCTACATCCCGACAACTGGGGAGCTGGAGACGGTTCAGACGGGACCTCTCCGCTGTCCGAAGAGGCGTCAGGAACGAGGGGCTCAGGGTGCTGGTAGAGAGAGGGGAGGCCTGAGCAGGGACGAGTGAATGGAGTCAGGAGGGAAGGGACTCACTCCTGTTCCCCCAAATATGCCCAAATCCGGATCCCGGGGATCCTGCGGTGATGTTAGGTCACATGGCAAAGGGGAAGAAAGGCTGCAGGTGGAGTTCAGGTCGCTGATGAGAGGATGCTGAGACGGGGAGTCTGTCCGGAGTTATCTCGGTGGACGTCAGAGCCAGAGAGAGATTCGAAGGGGCTGTGCAGGGAGATGGCAGGGGGGTGGGCTGCGCAGGGAGATGGAAGAGGGGCTGTGCAGGGGAGACGGCGGAGGGGCTGTGCAGGGAGATGGCAGCGCGGTGAGCTGTGCGAGGAGATGGAGGAGGGGCTGTGCAGGGAAAGGGCGGAGGGGCTGTGTGGGGGAGACAGCGGGGGGCCGCGGGCGGAGGAAGAGGGGGCGCCTCCACGGGCTGGGACAGACAGGGGACAGTCTCCGTTTCAGCTCAGTGCGACCAGGGTCGGGCTTCAGGCCCCCAGAACTGCCAGAGAACGAATCTGTGCTGCTTTCAGCCGGGGACTTTGCGGTCATTTGTTACACACACACTCACATACCTTCCGAGGCCCCCTTTGCTTCCTCCAGGAGGAAATGCAATGGGAAAAGTATGTTTTGTATCAAACTCTGGTGTCTATTAATACGAGAACAGGCAGGGGCACCTGGTTAAGTGTCCAGCTCTTGGTTTCTGCTCAGCTCATGATCTCAGGGTTCGTGAGTTCGACCCCCCCCCGCCCCTGTTCTGTTCCTTGCTGACAGCGCGGGACCTGCTTGGGGTGCTCTGTCTTCTCTCTCTCTGTCCCTCCCCCACTTTCTCAAAAAAAAAAAATAAGCTTAAAAAATTAGTAAGAATAGGTAATGCTTGGTATTGAACTTACTAGGTGCCGGACACCATGTCCTACACGCTTCCCATGAACCCATTCGCTTCGCCCTCACAACAGCTCTGAGAGGTAGGTTCTATTTTTATCGTGTTTCTACTGATAAGGTACACTGAGGCACAGAGAGGTTAAGTCACTTTGCTGAGGTTGCCCAGGCAGTCTGGCTTCGGAGGACACAGGACACAGGACACACTACCTGGCACGCTACTCCGAGGGTCAGGCTCTTTCTGGTAAGACCACAGCCTTTCTGGGCACGGGGTGGGACCTGACCACAGGGCACTGGTGTGGAGAGGAACACGCCTGTGTTCCCGCATCTCGAACAAGCTTCCGCATCAGGCAGGTGAGGACTGTGGTGATGGCTCGTCTTATGAGCTGTGGGACTCCGGGCAAGTTACTTAACCTCTCTGAGCTTTATTTCCTTGTTGGAAAACAAGACAACACATCTCTACCTTCAAAGGTTGACATTTCAGCGACGTGAGGAAAAGTGTGAAAAAAGCTCTCAGTTAGAGTATTTCCACTTCTTGCCCCTACATGGCTCGGCCATGCAGGAGAGCAGTTAGGGGGTGAAGACAGAGGACATGGAGTCTTACTTCCCGCGTTCAAATCCTAAGCTACCGCTTGCTGACGGGCAGACAGAGACAAGGTACTTCATTCACCTCTCTAGCCTCAACTTCTTTGCTTGTAACGTGGGGGTGCTGCTGCCAGCACCCTTCACAGAGTGCTAGCGGACGCCGACTGGGGTGCTGTGTGTACCCGGCACAGCGCGGAAGGCTCCAGAAGCTTAGTGTTAGCCCTTCGGCTTGCCCAACAGGGAGGAGCAGGAGGAGGAGACAGGGACCCCGAGGGAAGGGCTGAAGGGGGACAGGAGCGGGCACGGAGCCTGAGAACCGGCATTTCCAAGAGCTGGTGCTTCACCCAACCCTGCAGGGACAGCCCCCGGCTTACACTCCGGTCGTGCAAAGCAGGAGAGAGAAAGGGAGGGGCGAGAGAGAGATAGAGAGAGAGACAGACAGACGGACAGAGCAGTTGTCCAGAGGTTTTATTTCCCTGCAACGCACTCGGCAGGTCTGGTGATCACGTTGCGTGTGAAAAGCATCAGGTTACAAAGCACTATCCTACCTTGCTTCTATTTTTATTTTTTTAAAAAGCACTTGAAGAAAAGTTCATCAGAATGTTGATAGTAGTTATTTCTGGGAGATGACTTTTTTAAAACTATCTTTTAAATGTATTTTTTGAGTTGCCTGAATTTTTATTTGCCCAAAATTAAAAAAAAATCACAACGAGCATGCAAGGCTTTTAAATAATAAGAAAAAGCCATATTTTCTCCATTTCCATTTTGGATGGCAAACAAGGGCCTATGTTTATCTAGCCCAACATTCTGGGCAGCTTCCAGAAAGCTTCGTTCCGCCCTTCGTTAGATGCGATTTGAGCATCTATTGGTGAGAGCAGGAAGCCTAAACAAGCTCTGCCTCCAGGGGCTCAGGGAGCCCGTGTTCCCCCCCACCCCCTCTGGTGTTTAACACAGTCTCCGCTTTTCTGCCTTAATAACTGTCTTAAATCGCATTCAATCTCCTCTCGCTAACCCGTTGTCCTCACCAAGATCCAAGTTACAGAGAAATACTTTGTTGAAGATAAAATTCCTGTTTCACGGCCTGGTTGGGACGTTCCCGGGGGGCTTCTGCAGCGCATGGGGTCCCTTATAACCAGGATTAAGTGGTCTTAGTGACAACGATGATCCTCACGCCCTCGGGGCGCTGACTACATGCCTGGGAAGGGGCTCTGTTGTTCATTTCATTCTCAGATGACCTCAAGTAGGAGGGGCTTACTTACATCTGTCCCCATTTTACAGATGGGAAAACTGAGAGGTTCTGTAATTTGCCCAAAGTTACACAGCTAGTCGGGGGGGGGGGGAGTGCCAAGATCTGAACCCATTCCGGCTGCTCCCCAAGGCCTAAGATGTCTATCTCCACTCAATACACACCACGGGCTGTAGCAGATGGTGTTTTTGAAACAGCAGCATTTGAGAACTCGAGTCCTTCTGTTGGACCAGCGTCTGGTGATTCCCCACTAAAAAGCGGGGCCTAAGTCTCTTCTGCTTGGGGCTGCGTGGCCTCCACAGGGCCTCTGCCTGTCAGCTCTCCCTTTAAGAAAGTGGCCGGTCCAGAGGCAGGACCGCTGTCCGCCCAGCTCTCCAGCCAAGGCCGGGCTCCTCTGGCAGCCTCGCCTGCACTTCAGCAAGGCTTCGGGGCTGGGACCTGGCTATTTCCACCGATGCAGCACCCTCCCGCAGACAGCCTTGCCCTGGAGCAGGGCCTGGGTGGTGGGCCGCCACGGGTCATTCAGCATCGCATCTGAGGCTCACCCTGCCCCTTCCCCTCCCCCTCCAGGTGTCAGGTCCACCTTGTGGTCTGAAGGCTTTTCCCAGCCATCCTGCCCGTGCCCTGTTCTCTCTCGGTGTTCCCCCTGAGCACTCTTGTGCGCCCCTGTCTCAGCGCCTGCTCCCCACGGGGCTCAGCGATGACCATCAGGACAGTGGTGGATGCATCGCCAAACGGCTGCTGAGCCCGGGGCATCAGGGCCGAGGCACTTCCTCCCTCATCAGGTAAGCAGGCCAATGCCTCCCCCCCAAGGCCGCCAGGCCGGGAGGGAGCCCGGAGAGGCCCTGGGACTCCATGGAGGGAGCACGAGGCCTCGCTGGCCACCATGCACTCCAATGCCCTTCCCTGTTCCTGTTCCAGCCTTGGCCAGGCTGAACCCACAGGAGACTCCAGGAGCCAGAACTGCCTGGCTCTGCCCCTCCCAAATTCCTGAAGCCCGGACGGTGGGAGGCCAACTCTCGTTGGTTGTTTCAAGTCCGAGTTTCAGACTGTCCCTCTGCCACCCGTGTGAGTCCAGGGCAGAGGTCCCCGAGCCCAGGCCCGATCTCCTACACGCCCCGCAGGCCCCTCTCGTGCCGCTCACAGTCGGTGCATTCCCGCCTGGCCCGCTCCACGAGCTGACGTGTGGGGGCTCCTTCTGAACCGCCTGGAAATAAATGTGGACCAACTGCAGCCACGTTCTCACCAAACTGTGGCGAGGATCCACTCCAAGACACCCTGCAAATATTTGTTGATTAAAGAAACAGAAGGCGCTAGCGAGACCCAGGATTTATTTTATGAGAGAGACCATGAAATGCAGAACGATGAGACCTCTAATGTCAAATAAACAGAGAGGACTGTCACGAGGTACTGGTTCCTGACCAAGGTAAACGTAGGTTGGATGCAGGTGGTTGGCACTGGGAAAGAAAAGTTGTTCTAGCATCTCCTTGCTATGGGCCCCTCCCCACCCCCCATCCAGACACACGCCACGATCTCTTTAAAAGGAAGAGACAGAAAAAGAAAGGAGGGGAGCCTGGGTGGCTCAGGTTAAGCGTCTGACTTCGGCTCAGGTCACGATCTCACGGCCCGTGGGTTTGAGCCCTGCGCCGGGCTCTGTGCTGACAGCTCAGAGCCTGGAGCCTGCTTCAGAGTCTGTGTCTCCCTCTCTGCCCCTCCCCAACTTATTCGCATGTGTGCGTTCTCTCTCTTGCTCTCTTTCTTGCTTTCTCTCACACATATAAACGCACACACAAATAAATAAATAAAAACTGGGGGGAGAAAAGAGAAAGAAAGGAAGAGAAAAGGGAAAAAGAGGCCTGGTGCAGAGCGAGGTCCAGGCCCAGGAGAGAGGAGTCTGATGTCAGCCTTCCGATGTGGCCCCCGGCCGGCTGGGGCTCTGGTCTCAGGGCCTCCCCCCCACCCTGGCCGGCTCAGGGCTCCCATCTGGAAATGCAGGGTAACAAGGGCACCTCCCTTAAAGGACTGTTGTGGGACTTCAGTGAGACAGGAGGTGTGATGTGATTCACAATGAGATGTCCAGGTGACTTTCATTGCCTTCAAGTACTTTACACACAGAAGCTTTGCTCGTTGAAGATTACCAGGAGGAGGCATTTCCTTCCTTGTTGTGAGATCGCGCGTCATATAGCTCCGAAAGCAAATATGGCGGTCGAAAACGTGGAGCGTTTGAGCGGTGCCTCCCTGGGTTCGAAGCCCGTCCTTACCAGCGTAAACATAACTTGGTTGGGAAAACTGTTGGCAGAATTTTCACAGGCAGTACATACACGTCCCGTATGACCCTGCAGTTCCGTCCTAGGGAGACGCCAAACAGAAGTGCTTACATCTGTTCACCAAAACGCATGTTCCAGTATGTTCATAGCAGCCCGGGTTTTAAGAGGCCAGACCTAGACGCTGCCCCAAATGTCCATATGACTTTCCTATCTATGATAGGCTGCATGACATATTGCCACAAAATTCGTGACCTGAGATGACACACGTTTTTATTCTGCAGACTCTGTGAGTCAGGAATCTGGGGATCGACCTTGTTTCAGAATCCCGCACGGCTGCGGTCCAGGCGGCTGGCAGGCAGTCCATGTCAAAGCTCAGCCGGGACGGGGTTACTGCCAAGGTCATGTGGCTGTTGGCTGCATTTAGACCTTCGTAAAACCCAGGGCCTCGGTTTCTTGCTGGCTGTCAGCTGGAGGCCACCCCAGGCCACAGTGCCCAGGCTTGCCGCATGGGCCTCCCCAAAATGCCACTGCTTCGTCAAAGCCAGCAAGGGGGAGAGTGTCCTTGCAAAATGGAGGTCACGATCCTCTGTAAGGTAATCATGGAAATGAATTCCATTCCCCTTGCTGTGTTCTATTGGCTAGAATCATGTCACACAGCCTGCCTACGGTCAAGGGGAGGGAGCCACACAGAGGGCCGACCCCAGAGGGTGGGCGTCACGGGACCCGCCCACCACGTCCACAGCGCGATGCGTGAATAAAGCATGGACTATCACACCATGGAACATTCTAGTGAGAGCGAGCAACTTCAATGCCGTCAACGGTAAGGGCGGATTTCCAGTCACACAGTTGCCGATGGGTACAGGCTGTGTAATCCCCTCCGACAAAGTCTAGAGATCGTCAAAACTGACCTCTGCTGTTAGAAGTCAGGATGGTGGTTCCTCGGGGGTGGGCGGGGGGAGCAGGGAGTGGCGGTGGCTGGGGGATAAGGGGGCTGGGGGGGTATGTAATGTTCTGTTTCTCCTCTGGATGCTGGTTACAAGGGCGTGCTCACTTATAGAAAACTCATTATGATGGGCTCCCTTCTCTGTACATACGTTATGCATCAGAAGTTTAAAAGAACTGACCTGAGAAGAAGTAGAAAATCTCAATAGCCACGGAGGACGCTGAAATGACAGTAAAGGAACTATAACCTACTCACTCCCTGCCCCCTCCCCCAAGGCAGCTTGAACTTCATTCTGCCAGTGTTCAGGGGTCACATGATCCTTCCCCAGCTCCAGGGTCGGGGGTGGTTACCTGCTGCAGGCATTTTCGAATGTATATTCCAAACCACAGCCTACGTGACCCTTTGGTTCTGACCCATCTAGTTCCACCGTTTATTTTTTTTAATTTTAGAGAGAGAGAGAGGAAGTGTGGGAGAGGGGCAGACGGAGCGGGAGGGAGAGGGGGAGAAAGAAAGAGAGAGTCTCAAGCACACGCCACACTCAGCATGGAGCCCGACACAGGGCTTGAACTCATGACAGTGAGATCTTGACCTGAGTCAAAATCAGGAGTCAGGCCCTCAACCGACGGAGCCAGCAGGTGCCTGTCATTCCCGCATTTCCTCTGCTGACACCACCCTGCCTCCCTCTGAGGCCCCAGTCACACTCGGCATCTCTCAGCCACTCTGGTGTGCCAGGCTCTTTCTGTTCTCCGACCTCAGGGCATTTGCACAAGCGTCCTCTCTGCCCAGACCTGCGCTCTCCTCATTCTTCAGCTGGCCGGCTCCATCTCAGAGAGGTGGCTGCTCACTGACAGCACCTCCCTCCCCCGACCACCTGCTCATTTCTTCCTTCCGCTGTCACCACAGCACGCATCACAAATACATACTTGTTGACTGAGCTTTCATCGATTTTTGTTTGTTCTCCTCCCCATGAAGATGTAAGCCCCCTGAAAGCAGGGACCACACGTCTTGCTCTCTGTCACCGTCCCAGGGTCTGCAGGAGTCCTGGGCCCGGAGCACTTGCTGGGTGAGCGGGAGCACATGACCATCTCACATCTCCCAGCTCACGTGTCCTGGGAGAGAGGGGATCCTGCAGAGGCTAAGGGGCTCTGAGCTCCGTTTCCGGATTCTGAGGCTGATGTGGGGCCCTGATCTGACGAGCAATGGCCAGAGGAGCTGAGGTCCGAGCCGCCCACTGAAGGCAGCGAGAGTGGACGTAGAAATGGCTCCAGTGACAGCACGAGCGCATCCCGCTGCACGCTGACCCCAGCTCCTTGCCGGCCCTTTCAGATCGGGTTTCCTTGGTGAAACCCACACAGTGTGTAGGTCTTCTGTTCCCAGGAGGCGACACCGGGCACCGTGTGCACAGGCTACGGGCAGCAAGAACTCTGTGCTCAGGTCAACGGAGATGTCAGGGAAGCGCTGTCAGCGCCGGAGGGGACCTTAGGCGGCCCAGTCGATGTCTCTGACAGAAGCAGGGCAGAGAGGCACAGACCTGCTCCTAGAGCAGAAATGGAGTCAGAGCGGCGGGCTTTTCCAAAATGGAGTGGAAAATGGCAGCCATGAAGAGGACAACAAGCAAGCCCACCGTGGCGGGCACCTTCTGTGCCCTGGGTTTTCAGCGGCCAAAGCGCAGGGCTGCCCCCAGTGAGGGCATCGGTTCGGACACAAATGATGGCGTGTGGGGGCGCCTGGGTGGCTCAGTCGGTTAAGCGTCCGACTTTGGCTCAGGTCATGATCTCACGGTTCGTGGGTTCAAGCCCCACATCGGGCTCTGTGCTGACAGCTGAGAGCCTGGATCCTGCTTCCGATTCTGTGTCTCCCTCTCTCTCTGCCCCTCCCCTGCTCATGACCTGTCTCTTTCTGTCTCTCAAAAATAAATAAATGTTAAAAAAATTTAAAAAATAAATAAACAAATGGTGGCGTGTGGCCGCCAGAGGGATTGCTTTGCCTCCCTAAAGCCCTGCATCATTCTCCTATTCACAGCCTGTCAACACCCTCGGTCACTCGAAACACATCTGTCAGCAACGGTTCAAAGCTACAGCATTCGGGGTTTGCGGCATGTGAGTTATATCCCAAACAGCCCGGTGCTGCGAAAAGTTAAAATACGGCTGCCTGCAGATGCCTTAAACATTTTTAAATTGGAAATTTCTGGAAGATATATATTTACCAAATGAAAGAGCAGAGAAAACTGACCTATGGTGACGAAAGGCAGAACAGTGGTTACGTCTATGTGTGTGGGGCGTGTTCACTGGGCAGAGGGCATTCTGGGACGCTGGGAAAGTTCTGCATTTCTATCCGACTGGATTGCAAGACGCGTAGGTACGCAGAGAGCGGTGCCCTCAGAATTTGTGCACAGTAGTCCCACACAAACCACGGGGTTGAAGTTAGGCACACGTGAATCACCACATCGCCTTCACTTGCCTTCACAGAAAGTTCTGGGGGGACGAGACGGAGGAGGGGAGAACACAGACCTCGTGTGTTTGGAGGCTCACAGAAGCCGAGCGCCCGGTGGGGCTGGACCGGCCGTGGGGACACCGCTTTGTCTCTCTGTTAAACAAGCTGCAACCCGGGACCTAGCGAGAGCGGTGGCCCCTCCCTGCCCCCCGATGCCATCACTCCCCATCACCCCCGGAACGGTAAGAGAATTCATTTCTGTTGTTTGAAACTGCTAAAATTTGTTACCGTGGCCACAGGAGACTCATACAAGGATTATGATGATCACTGTTATTATTTCCCATATCTCTTCTTACCCCTTATTGTGTCTGCCTTCAAGAAGATATCCATACAGGGGCTCCTGGGGGGCTCAGTCGGTTAAGTGTCCAGCTTCGGCTCAGGTCATGATCTCACAGTTCGTGGGTTCGAGCCCCACGTCGGGCTCTGTGCTGACAGCTCAGAGCCTGGAGCCTGCTTCCGATTCTGTGTGTCCCTCTCTCTCTGCATCTCTCATGCTTGTTCTCTCTCTCTCTCTTTCTGTCTCTCTCTCTCAAAAATAAATAAATGTTAAAAAAAAAAAAAGAAGATATCCATACACACAAAAAATCAACCCAGAATGGATTTAGGACTAGGATGGAAGAGCCGAAACTGTAACCCCCTAGGAGAGGGGAAGCCTCTTGACATAGACCTTGGGGACGATTCTGTGGACGTAACACCAAAAGCAAAAACAGACATGTGGGACTACATGAAGCCAAAAGGCTTCTGCCCAGCCCAGGAAACAATCAACGGAGTGCAAAGGCAATTCGGGGAATGCGATAAAACATCTGCAAGATCTATTAAGTGGTTAATACCCCCCCCCCCATATCTAAGAAACTCCTACAGTTCAATAGCAAAAAAACCAAACCATCCAAATAAAAATGGTCAATGAACTTGAAAAGACATTTCTCCGAAGACAGCATACAAAAGGCCAACATCACTCAGCATCAGGGAAACGCAAATCAAAGCCACAGCGAGGCCTCTCTCTACAGCCATGAGAATGGCCCCTACCAAGAAGACAAGATGGTAAGTGTTGGTGAGGATGTGGGAAGCCCGGAGCCCTAAATTTACACTGCTGGTGGAAATGCAGAAACTGCAGAAAACGGTACGGAAGTTTCTCGAAAGATTACAAGTAGAACCACCGTTGTTATAGGTCAGCTCATGGAATGTAATGGGGTAACTTACTTATGGGATGTAATGGGTTAAACTATTTACGGACTGTGACGGATAATTTGTTGCAAACCTTCCCCCCCCCCCCCCCCGCCCCTTTTCTATGGTTGCTAAGATCCAGCCAAGACCACGCCTCCAGAAAATGTGCTTAGTCACTGTCTCATTATGCTTGGTTATATGAAAAGAACAAAGAACCACATTGGTAGGTTCCCGCCAAAACTAGTGTCTGTGTGTCACAGTGAAACTGGTTACCACGGAATGCTGTATATGTCCATATAATCTCACTGCAGGGTTTGTTCCGGGCCCTTCTCTGCACTTTCTCCTTACCATCAGGAGATCAGGTTTGGCCTGGCCGTGAATAAAGTTTTGCCTCGCTTCAGTTTGGCCTTTGGTGGTCTTTTCGACACCACCCTGCAACAACCATATGATCCAGCCACCCCCCCCCCCCACCC
>PJEM01015721.1:0-13558 GCA_004023845.1 Helogale parvula | reverse complement strand
AGCTCCGTGGTTTCTCACAGCCACAGAGCATCCTGCGGCAGCTCGAGCCCACGCCAGGCAAGCGCACAAAGACCCAGCTGGCCTGCAAGTGACCAACAATGACCCCTTCACTAGGGGCACTGGAGGACAGCTTGCAGGCCTTGACGCTGTAGGCAGGCTCTGCAAGAGAAAAACCAGACTGCGCCTGCGCAGAGTGACGGGCATCGAGCAAGCGCGATGACAATGCAGTTCGTGGGAGGCCCCGCCCATTCCCGGAACCGACTTGAATACTGCACCGCTTTATGGTGGCTGCGCGCACGGAGAACCCCACATCTACCCCCGATGCGCCCCCCATCCCTTCCCCCCACCCCCCCTTCCAGCTGTTACTTTTGCTTTTGCAATAAAGCTTCTCCTGCTATACTTTACTCTGACTCATTCTTGAGTTCTCTCTCAGGGTAAAGTCAAGAACCTGGCACCTGCTGGTGGTTGAGTTTGCGGGGCCCCGAACCCCTCCACCCCGTGTCTGGTATCAGAACCTCCAAGGCAGATGAATGGACAAAGAAAATGTGGTCTATGCATAGGACAGCCCATTATTCGATCTTAAATAAAAGGACGAAATCCTGCTATTTGCAAGAACACGGATGGCCCGGAGGGTATTGTGCCAAGTTAAATAAGCCAAACACGGAAGGACAAACACGGCGCGATCCCATTTATATACAGTATTTAAAATAATCAAACTCATAGAAGCAGAACTCAGAATGGTGGTTGCCAGGGGCTGAAGGAGAAAGCGAAATGGGAAGTGTGAAGTTTCAGTTGTGCAGACGAGAAAGTTCTAGGCCTTTGCTGTGTGACACAGGGCCTGCGGTAACTGTACCGTACTGTGCTCCTAATGTATTCAGGGGGTAGATCTCATGTTCAGTGTTTTTAACACACACACACACATACACACACACTTGCACACACACAAAATAATGAAAAATAAAATGTATGGGACCCAAAGAACCATTTGGAGGTGATGGATATATTTATTAACTTGATTGTGGTGATGCTTTTAGGCTGTAGGTATAGGTCCAAATTCATCAACTGTATGCATTACGTAGATATAATTTTTTATATATCAATTATACCTCCATAAAGCTCTAAATAAAAAGAAAGAAAAGAAAATCTCCCTTTTCCTGCTGAATCTTCCTAGAGGGATACATTCGATGCCTGCACCTCCATTTCTCCACCACCTGCCACCCTTCATTGAGAATTCAGCCGTTCATTGAGAATTCAGCCGCATTCTCCTGAGGTATCCGGATGGATCAGACCCCTGGGACAGGCAGGGGTGGGGCGTGGGGGTGCGGGCCTCCACCAGCGTCTGCTGCAGGATTCCTCATCCCAACTCCTAGGAGATAGACATGGAGCTCAAACGTGTCGATTTAATAAAAAAAGATTTTATTTTATTATTTTTTAAAGTTTATTTATTTTAAGAGAGCGCGAAAGCACAAGTCAGAGAGAGAGAGAGAAAGAGAGAGAGAATCCTAAGCAGGATCCACACTGTCAGTGCAGAGCCTGAGGTGGGGATCAAACTCAAGAGCTGTGAGATCATGCCCTGAGCCCAAGTCAAGAGCTGGATGCTTAACTGAGTCACCCAAGTGCCCTCAAAATCTCCATTTTTCTAAAACCTGTATCGTGGAAGATTCTTACACACATGAAAGTTTAAGAAACACTGGCTGAAATGCAAAATGCATCTCATATTCAATCTTTATTTGTTCCATTAAAAAACAAAATTCAATCTCTTCTCATCAGGGAAACGCAAATTGAAGCGACGCACCTGTCAGAATGTCTAAAATAAAAAAATACAAGAAACAACAGGTGTTGGCACAGACGTGGAGAAAGGGGAACCCTTGTACATGATCGGTGGGAATGCAGACTGGGGCAGCCACTCTCGGAAACCATATGAAGATTCCTCAAAAAGTTAAAAATAGAACTACCATATGATCCAGTAATCACACTCCTGGGTATTCACCCCCCAAAAATGAAAATACTAATTTGAAAGGCATTATGCATCCTGATGTCTATTGCAGCATTATTTACAATAGCCAAATTATGGAAACAGCCCATGTGTCCGTTAATAGATAAATGGATAAATGGATAAAGAAGATGTGGTGTGCACACACACACACACACATGAGCACACGCGCGCGCGCGCACACACACACACACACACACACACACACACACACACACACACACAGGAATATTATTCAGCCAGAAAAAAGAATGAAATCTTGCCATTTGCAACAACATGGACCGAACTAGAGAGTATAATAGTAAGCAAAATAAGTCAGAGAAAAACAAATACCATATGACTTCACTCCTATATGGAATTTAAGAAACAAAATGAACAAAAGAAAAAAAAGAGAAAGACTGAAAAACAGGCTATTAACTATAGAGAAGAAACTGATGGTTTACCAGAGCGGGAGTGGGTGAGGGATGGATGAAATAGGTGAAGGGGATTAGGAGGACACTTGTCGTGGGACGTCCAGTGTCTCGTTTGGTGGAGAATGGGACTCTTGATCCCTGAGCTCACGAGTTCGAAGCCCATGTTGGGCGTAGAGATCACTTAAAAAAAAAAGTACACTGACATGATGAGCACTGAGTAACATATAGAATTGTTGAATCGCTATACTGTACATCTGAAACCAAGTTTTTTAAAAAAAATTTTAAAGAGAGAGAGAGAGAATGCAAGTAGGGGAGGGGCAGAGAGAAGAGGGAGAGAGATTCTGAAGTAGGCCCCAGGCTCCGAGCTGTCAGCACAGAGCCCGACGCGGGGCTCGAACCCACCACTGTGAAATCATGACCTGAACTGAGGTCGGACATTCAACCAACTCAGCCCCCCAGACACCCCTGAAACTAAATTAATACTGTATGTTGACTATAGTGGAATTAAAATTAAATAAAAGAAAATAAAATTCAACTGAGTAAATCGAAGATCTAATGGCTTCATTAAGCAATTCAAGAATCGGGCAGCAGCGCCTCTATCAAGTAGAGAGATGCCTGGAGGAGTTTGACAAAATGGAAGGTTTTTATAGGCAAGAGGGTCAGGCAGGGAAGTGATTAACCAAGGCAGGATTTTTACCATGTGGATGACCTCTCCAGCGCTGATCAGGAAATTTCAGACGGACCATTAACAGGTCCAATTCCAGGAGAGACTACAACTATAATTCGGTCTTGGAGTGGGGGTGAGGGAGGGATGATCCCATTTAGGACTCCTTTCTTTTCTTTTCAAACACAGCTTAATAAATATTGTTGCAATATCTACAAGTTCCAGCAGAGGGGGGTGTTACTGCACGAAAGAAAAAGCCAGCCGTTGGCAGGAAAAGGGGAAGTGACAAGCCCCGCCTTCCAGAGCACGGAGAGAGGATGTGTCCTTTGGGAGATGTCCACCTGTGAAAAGGTTTCTCCACCACCCACGCTCTCAGAGATCTCCGACGAGAATCAAGCACTGTGTGGAACAAACATGGCTGATTGCATTTCTGTCCTGTGAATCTGGGAAATTGTCAGAGCCCACCGCGGCTGAATTAATGAGATCTTTGTTTGTAAGCAAATTATTTCCACACCCATTGCCAGGTCACGGACGCATTTGGTTCTAAGCTGGTTGACTTATCAATGTCATGCCTGGCACTGTTTTGAAGAAGCTATAAATGACGCTGTATGTCTGTTAATCCTGAAATAAAACCAGGAAATTGGTGCAAAGTGGTGCTCACTCTCGGACTCCTGTTGCTCTCACGTTTCTGCATCTTCACCAATGAGGCTTATTCCATGGATGCCGAAGTGGATAGATGGAAATTCTGACTCCGAGAGGGAGAGAAACTGACGTTTCTGAACAGGAGCCTTGTGCAAGCAATTTATACATGGTGGCCTTTAGTCTTTCCCGCCACCCTGCAAAGTCTGGGTTAGCTTTTCTCTGTTTTTTTTTTTTTTTTTAATATTTTTAAATTTATTTTTGAGTGACAGAGAGAGACAGCACAAGCAGCAGGAGGGTCAGAGAGAGAGGGAGGTACAGAATCTGAAGACAGGCTCCAGGCTCTGAGCTGTCAGCACAGAGCCCGATGTGGGGCTCGAACCCACGAACTGTGAGATCATGACCTCAGCTGAAGCTGGATGCTCAACCGACTGAGCCACCCAGGCGTCCCAATTTTTCTCTGTTTTAAAGAAATGGTAACTCTGGACCAGAAGGACAGGAACTTTGTCCAGATCACACAGGGAGAAAGAAGTGCTCGAATCAAGATCTGAACCTTGGTCCAGCTGACTGAGTAGACAGCAAAACAGCATCCCAGCTTCCTGTCACCTAACAGGAGGAGGCTTGTTACTTTTAGCCAAAAGGGTAGAGATGTAACAAAAGAAATACCAAATGTATTAGCTGAATATGGGAGTCCAGCTCCCCCCAAAGCATGACTTTGAAAGTGAGCTTGTGGGGACCCCCTGCTGGGAGCTTCCACACCCAATCTGACCCCGGCTTCCCTGGGTCAGCTTTACCGCTCTGCTCAAGGTCTCTGGTGTAGGCAAGATGATGGTCCCTAAAGATGCTGGCATCCGAATTCCCAGAATTAGGATGTGAATATGTTACCTTACGTGCCGGAAGGGACTTGGCAGACGTGGTTGGATTAAGGACCTTGAGGTGGGGGAGGTTATGGGGGGGCAGCTTCATCACAGGGGTCCCTGTAAAAGCCAGGCAGGAGAGACGGGGTCACAGAAAGAAATGTAACAATGTGGCAGGGTCAGGAGCTCAGGGATGAGGCCGCCTGTGGAAACCGGAAAGGCAAGAAAAGGATTGATCCTTGGAGTCCCCGGAAGGAACCTGGTCTTGCGGACACCTTGATTTTAGCCCAGCGAGACCCGTCTTGGACTTCTGACTTCCCGAATTGTAAAACGTCACCTGTGGGATGGTTTTTTTTTTAATTATTATTTTTTAATGTTTTTATTTATTTTTGAGAGAGAGAGAGAGAGAGACAGCGTGAGCAGGGGAGGATCAGAGAGAGAGGGAGACACAGAATCTGAAGCAGCTCCAGGCTCTGAGCTGCCAGCAGAGAGCCTGACGTGGGGCTCGAACTCACGGACCAGGAGATCATGACCTGCGTCGAAGCCGGACGCTTGACCAACTGAGCCCCCAGGTGCCCCACCTGTGTGATGTTTTAAGCCATTAAGGTTATGATGCTTTGTAGCGGCAGTCACAAGAAACTGATGATACCGTCTCCAGACATTTTTGACCAAACACACTCATCAGTAAAAAAAAAAAAGTTTGCCGTGCACAGATAGCCTGCATATTGCAAAGCAAAGACACTAAAAACTTAGAAAAGAAATCTAAAAGGTTAAAATCAAAAGAACACAATATTTCAAAATGCATTTTAAGTTTAAATGTTTACACTTTAAGTTTAAAGTTTAAGGTTGAAGTTAACCATACAAAACTTTTGGTTATCATTATGATTATTTATATTATAATAATGTGTTATTTATTTATTATTACATTAAAAATTTTAAGGTTTCTTTATATTTGAGAGAGAGACAGGGTGTGAGCAGGGGCAGAGGCAGACAGAGAGAGAGAGATGGGGGCAGACACAAATCCAAAGCAGCTCCAGGCTCTTGAGCTGTCAGCACAGAGCCCGACGTGGGGCTCAAACTCATGAACTGTGAGATCATGACCTGAGCCAAATCTGGACTCTTAAATGACTGAGCCATCCAGGCGCCCCTATATCATACTATTTTAAATCAGAGTTAAGGATTGAGTATGATTCACTGTGTTTTAACTCGTTAACATTTTTTTGATACCACAATCTAAGAGCCCGATTCTAAGGGTCAGATTTTAATATATGATTTGGGAGATTATCGCAACTGAAAAGCATTCCGCACAAAGATTCATGGCTCTGCATGTAAGAAGTTCATGATGCTCAGTTTTCAACCCCAACCACCAGTTATGCAAAGGTTTTCATTGACATCTGGCTAGTAAATTTCCATATTTCCTGATCTTTATGCTGTTTTTACAAACTAAGTAGAAGGTATTTTTTTTTTAACAAGTTGGTTCAAAACTCACTAACAGTTTTTGAGAGATTTTGTAAATAGTGAGAATGGTTTATTTCCAAGATCTTCGGCATGCAGCTGTGAGCACTTTTATAGATGATGATTTTAAAGTGATTTATTTTTTGGGGGGGAGTGACATAATAATGAAAACGCTCCCCCAAATGCTCTCTCCGTAGCAAGAGATTCTTTAGAAAAGCAATCCCTTCTCATCCATATCAAGAATGGGATCTTTATGTGACAGCCTGGTATGCTTATTTTTTTGAAATTAGTTGGGGCGCCTGGGTGGCTCAGTCGGTTGAGCGTCTGGCTTCGGCTCAGGTCATGATCTCACTGTTTGTGGGTTCGAGCCCCGCATCGGGCTTTGTGCTGACAGCTCAGAGCCTGGAACCTGCTTCGGATTCTGTGTCTCCCTCTCTCGCTGACCCTCCCTTGCTCACACTGTCTCTCTCTCTGCCTCTCAAAAATAAATAAAAAACATTAAAAAAAATAAAAGAAATTAGTTGCGGGGTTATATATTCCTCAGGACTACTTGTCACTGCAGAAAATTTAAGCGAATTTAAAGATCATTTTTTAAAAAAAGTAGGCATTCATGTCCAGCATGGAGCCCAACGTGGGGCTCAAACTCACGGCCTTGAGATCAACACCTGGGCTGAGATCAAGAGTCAGATGCTTACCCGCCTGAGCCACCCAGGCACCTCTGGCATTCTGTCTTTAGGCAACTTTTTTTTTTTATAATGTTTATCGAAAGAGAGAGTGACTGAGCGAGTGCACACATGCAAGTGGAGAAGTGACAGAGAGAAAGGGAGAGAGAGAATCCCAAGCAGGCTCCGCACTGTCAGCACAGAGTCCAACAAGGGGCTTGAACTCACGAACCAGGAGCTCATGACCTGAGCTGAAATTAAGGGCCAGACGCTTACTTGACTGAGGCCCCCAGAAGCGCCCACTTTGTTTTTAAACAAGTGTGACATGTTTAAGTTCAACAATTCTTCTATGGCTTTTGCCGCAAGGTCCTCAACATGTCTGCTAGGTTTCTCCCTGTCTCGTGAGCTCTGGCTTTCACAGGGTCACCTGCACCAATGACATCCAGGTGGCACTAATGTGTGCTGTGTTTCTGACTTCACCAGTTTCTCTCCTTCCTTTTCCTCTCCCCCTTCTTCTCCTTTCTTGACCTTGGGTAGAGAGTTGGGTTGAGTGCACTCTTCCACTCATAGCATCATTCACATCAGCATGATTGACTCACCCACAATCTTTCATCGAAAATAAATACTCCCGTGTCTCCATAGGTCACTCCAATTTCTCTGGTTCACCAAGCGATGCTTCTCGTATTTATTGTTTTCTGGGTACAGGTCCTTGCAAAATATATACCATTCTTCTGACATGTATTTTTTAAAAGCATTTTTTAATGTTTTTGAGAGAGAGAGACAGAGCATGAGCAGGGGTGGGGCAGAGAGAGGGGGAGACACAGAGCTGAGCTGTCAGCACAGAGCCCAACGCAGGGCTCGAACTCACAACGGTGAGATTGTGATCTGAGCGAAGTCGGACGCTCAACCCACCGAGCCACCCAGGCGCCCCGAGATGTTTTACTAAAGTATGTAAATGGTAGTATGTTAAATGGCATTACTTTTCCCACTGAGCATGTTAAATCCATTCACACCGCTGTGAATGCCTCTGAACTGTTCCCTTAAACACCTTGCTGTGGTCAGCACCCCGTATCTTCTTTGTCGCCCAGCAATGGGCATACAGCTTGCCCAACTCCTTGCCACCACAAAAAATAACACACAGGACAGCCTTGAACATGTCCCTTTATAAAGCTGGGCGAGCCCTTCTTGGAAATGCAGACCTTAGAAGAGCATTATTGACTATCGGGCACACGTGCTTCTTCTACTAAGTGCTGGTTTTCTCCCCGGAGTGGCCACACGAGGTGTTCCGCCCACGGGACAGAGTCCCACGTGTCCACGTCCGCAGGATCCGGCTTTCTACTATTTGTCAGTCCCATGGGTATAAAATGCTCTCTCGTTTTAATTTCCAGGATTACTAATGAATTGGAATGTCTTTTCGAATGCTTGCTAGCTTTTTGGGTTTTTCTCTTTTACAAGTTACCTGTTGATGTTTTTAAATCCATTTTCCTATAGGTTGCTGATTTTGGAGTTCTGCCAAGAGTCTACAATTGTGCTATACCGTATGCTGACTCCTAACGGCGTGTGATCACGGAGTGCTTGAAACGTGGTTGGTCCGAAGTCAGGTGTGCAGGACAGTGTAAAATGCACTCACAGGATGACAAAAAGACAGCAAAATTCTCCATAATTTTCATATCGATTGCATGTTGAGAGGGTATTCTGGCTATATCAGGTTAAATAAAGTATAGTAACAATTTCACTTATTTTTATGTTTTTTATATAGGAAACTTTCATTACGTCAGGGGCTGCATGATATTTCCAGGGAAATCGCGGGGCTAAAGATCGCCCCCTTGTACATTTCAGACATTGTAAACATCTTTCCTTGTTCTGCCTCCTTTGTACCAACTTTATTCACGGAGGTCCTCTACTTTTGAAAAAGTCTCTATTTTGATCTAGTCAGATTCATTGATTTTGTTGCCTTTTGGTTGACCCTTTGAAATGTGTTTTGAGAATTTCTTCCCCTGTCCTGGCTCACAAAGATATTTTCCTGTTTCTTCTTTTTCTTTTAACTCTTCAATTCATTGGAGGCTGCTTTTATATAAGGCTTTCTGTGGGGATCTTGTCTAGTGAGTGAGTTTTCTGTGTGCCATCGCAACTTGTGGTGTTACCCTGACTGCACGCAGGATTCTTACACACACATGCACAGATGTGCACACGCGTGCACGCGGGTCTGAGGCCTTCTATTCCATCAGGAGTTCTACTTTTCCACAGATGTTATTCTCATCAGAGGATCTACCGCTGAGGATGTGCACTCCCTGGTACAGCTTCCACTTCATGGCTCGCAAAAAGTGGTCTTTTGTGTATTTCTTCATCGAAACAAAAATCTAGCAAATACCATTACCTAGGACATGGTTGGTGTTTTTCAATCTCTGCTCTCATCCAGGTACACGGAAAACCTCCCACAGAGCTCATCTAATTCCAGTTTGTTCAAATCTTCAAGTGTTTTCGGTGCCTTTTCCAACGGCCATGCTGACAAAGTGATGGATTCTACCTCCCGCATTTTTCTTCCTGTTATTTTGCTCGTTTTATGGTATCAGGAAGAATGAGCACTTCCCCCAACGGCATGTGTCTCTTTTGCCTTTTGCTAAGAATCTCAAGAGAGGTTTTTATATATTTATGATTATATTCAGCACAGTTTTATGAAGTACCAGACGGAGTACGGTGTGATTTTACACAGGGCTGAAAAAATAATGGTGGGGCTTTGTCTTCGGGTCCTGGAGGTTTGGTTTTCCAAGGTCTTGTTCATCGTGACAGCTTTGGCTCCCATTAGCTAATCGCGCTGGCTTAACATCAGGTAGGCTGAGAAAGCGGTACCTTAGCTGACCCACTGGCCACCCCCCCACCTTCCCTTAGCATCTTGGTCTGGTTTGGAGTCATCAGCACGTGGAGCTTTTGCACCACTGACACCAGCCCGTCTCATCTAGAGGCGGGCGCACGGCCCAGGCCCAGCCAATCAGCCTATTCCATCCTCTTGGCCCTGATTGGCTCACGGAAGGGCACATGACTCAGGCCAGGCCAATGAGAGTCAGTTCTGAGGTATTGTTGGAATATTAGGGAAGAGAAGCGTCCCTTCCATTGAAGGGGAGCCTGGACCAGGAGGGAAGGCAGTCCGCCGCAAACCACACTGGGCCTGATGGTGTAGTTTGAGTTCCTCCTTCGGCCTTGCCTGTCCGCCATGGTACAGGCCAAAAAACGCACACACGGCCCCCTTTTTGTTTATAGCTCTTTGGGTATTTTATGGTCATTGTCAAGCTAAAGAAAATCTGAGGAACCAGCACGCCTTATTCTTGATCTTTAAGGCTATTTCTTAATTAAAAAGCTCTGTAGTGAAGACACAGGGCCGAGCGGCTGTGTCCCCTGAGGTTTCGTGGTGTGGCTTACGTCACCCACAGGTTTCCAGCTGGCAGGAATGGAAGGGCCCTTTGAACTCTCTACTCTGTCAGCTGGAGCTGAGGGCACCAGCTTCACGGCCGCCTCCCAGACTGTGTTAAATACAACAGTTGTCGATCCTGGATGGTACACTTGAAATTTACCAAAAGACTAGATCGTAACTGCTCTCAAGAGCCCCCCCCCCACCAAAGAAAACGCAATTCTAGGAGGTGATGGGTACATTAGCTGGGTCGTGGTTATCCACGTATCAAAACATCTAGCAGTACACCTAAAATATACACAGTTTCTACCTGTCAGTCAGACCTCAGTAAAGCTAAGATACATAATGCTGTGCTCTGGTACCCGCCTCTTATTTCTCATCTTCGCAGATGTGCCGGGAAAAGGGAGGATGTGCCGACTCAGCAAAGTCCCGCGCAGCTAATTACCCGGAGAACTCTGTGTTAGGAAACAGTGACACTGACATTACAAGGGAGGCAAGAACCCCAGACCTGACAGGAGCTCAGACACTCTGATTTGTAGCCTTGTGTCCTCCCAACAGAAACGCAATGCCCCCGGGGGGTTTTATGGCAAAGCTCTTTAGAAAAAGTCTGTAAGTTCCTTTGAAAATTAACATTGACTTTACCCTGCAACCAAACAGTTCCATCCCTGTGTTTACTCATGAGAAAGGAAAACGTGTTTACACAAAAACATACACACAAATGTTCTCCAAAGCTTTCTTCGTGATCATACCCAAATAGAAACAGCCCAAATGTCCATCCACAGGAGAAAGAGGGTTTTATTCTTTTTTCTTAAGAAGTCATATATTCCGGGGCGCCTGGGTGGCTCAGTCAGCTAAGCGTTGGACCTTAGCTTAGGTCATGATCTCATGGCTCATGAGTTCGAGCCCCGCACCAGGCTCTGTGCTGTCAGCTCAGAGCCCGGAGCCTACTTCGGTGTCTGTTTCAGGCCCTTTATTCTCTTCCTCTATTTTTTCTCTCTCTCTCTCTCTCTCTCAAATGTAAACATTAAAAAATAAAAAAGAAGTGATATATTCAGACAGTGGAATACCACTCAGCAATGAAAATGAATGGACTGCCGAACAGTCTGATTTAGAAATAGGCAAAGAAACCAAAAAGACATTTTCCCAAAGAAGACATAGGCATGGCCAACTGGTGTATGAAAAGATGCTCAATTCCCTAATCACACGGGAAATGGTAATCAAAACCACATTGAGGGGTGCGTGGGTGGCTCAGTGGGTTGAGCATCTGACTTCGGCTCAGGTCATGATCTCACAGTTCGTGGGTTCGAGCCCCGCGTCGGGCTCTGTGCTGACAGCTTGGAGCCTGGAGCCTGCTTCAGATTCTGTGTCTCCCTCTCTCTCTGCCCCTCCCCCGCTCATGCTCTGTCTCTGTCTCAAAAATAAACAAACATAAAAAAATTGAAAGTCCACAATGAACTATCCCCTCACACCTGTTAGAATGGCCGCCATCTAAAGAGCAAGGGTAACCCGTGTTGGAGACGGTGTGGAGAGGAGGGAACCGTGTGCCCTGCTGGTGGAAACCGCTGCAGCTGCTAGGGGACACAGCATGACCGTACGACCCAGCAATTTAACTCGGGGTCTGTCTCCAAAGGAGATGAAAACAGGATCTTGAAAAGATGCCGGCGTTCCCATGTTCACTGCAGCGCGATTCATAAGAGTCCAGATGCAGAAACAGCCTAAGTGCCCACCAGTGGGTGGTGGAGAAAGAAGCTGTGGTTACGTATGACAGACAAGGGACTACTATTCAGCCGCAGGAAAGAAGGAAATCCTGCCGTCTGCAACAACAAGAACGAGTCGTGGGGACATGATGCCAAGTGGAACAAATCAGACAGAGAAAGACCAAATACCGTATGATGTCATAGACGCGGAATCTAAAAAAGCCAAGGTCAGGAGAAACACAGACTCAAAAGACGGCTCCCAGGGGCTTGTGGGAAAGGGGGAGACATCGGTCAAGATTACAAACTTACAGCTCTAAGGTGTGTAGGTTCTGGGCATCTAACGTGCAGCAGGCTGATTTAGTTCATAACACCGTACTGGATCCCTGAACGTTGCTGAGAGTAAATCTTAACTGTCCTGGTCACGAAAGAGAAGGGTGGTCATGTGACGTGACGGGACGCGGTCCTCCCCTGAGGCTCTGGTCAGAGTTACTTAGTCTGCAACATGTAAGTGTAGGAAATCAACACGGGTGCGTCTTGTTTTGGTTTGTTTTTCTTTTATAGTTTACTGTCAAGTTGGTTTCCATATAACACCCAGGGCTCTTGCCCACAAGTGCCCTCCTCCGTGCCCATCACCCTCCTTCCCCTCTCCCCCTCCCCCATCAGCCCTCAGGTTGTTCTCAGTGGTCAAGATACTCTCATGGTTTGTCTCCCTCCCTCTCCCCAATGATTTCCCCCCCTTCCTCTCCCCATGGTCCTCTGTTAGGTTTCTCCTGTTAGACCTACGAGTGCAAACATACGGTATCTGTCCTTCTCCGCCTGACGTATTTCGCTTAGCATGACACCCTCGAGGTCCATCCACTTTCCTACAAATGGCCAGATGTCATTCTTCCTCATGGCCATGTAGTACTCCATTGTGTATATATACCACATCTTCTTGATCCATCAGGTGATGGACATTGAGGCTAAAGCTTTCCATGATGTGGCTATTTTTGACATTGCTGCTATGAACATTGGGGTACATGTGCTCCTATGCATCAGCACTTCTGTATCCCCTGGGTAAATCCCTAGCAGGGCTATTGCTGGGTCATAGGGGAGTTCTATGGATAGTTTTTTGAGGACCCTCCACACTGTTTCCAGAGCGGCTGCACCAGTTTACATTTCCACCAGCCATGTAGGAGGGTGCCTCAACCTGGGTATGTCTTAAACTTACACAGCGTTATATGTCATTGTATGTCACTGAAGCCAGGGACAAGTGAGTGAGCTACTGATAAACACAACAACATAGATGAATCTCAGAAACATTCTGCTGAGTGAGAGGCCAGACCCCAAGGGCACACAGTGTATGACTTTCATGAGAGGGATTCCTAGACCAATAACCTGACCTAGGGTCTAAACATCAGGACGTGGGTTTTCCGGTGGAAGCTGGGGCCCTGGATGAAAGGCAGGCACTGCCAGAGAAGGGGCCGGAAACGCTGGCGTCTCCCTTCCCTCCCTCCCTCCCCCTGCCCATCACTGCCAGCATCTCTACTGCTCAGACCACTAGCACAGGAGGTCAGACATGGAAACTGTAAGTGCCACACGGTCAGTGATGAGTGGAGGGGCAAGCCCGGGCCTGCCTCGCTCCTGGACGCGGGTTGCCAGATTTAGAGCACAAGACCACAGCATGTGTAATTGAATTTGAATTTCAGATGAACAGTTTTTTATTTTAGATTAGTATGTCTCATGTGATATTTGGCACAAACATCCTACAAAATCATTCGTTATCTGAAATT
>PJEM01015720.1:0-28890 GCA_004023845.1 Helogale parvula | reverse complement strand
AATACTTGCACCAGGAACATTAACCACAGGAGCCAGATGATGCACTCTCTTGTCCTTCTGGAACTCAGGGCAGAGCTGCAGCGAAAGCCTCGGCCTCTGCTCAACAGAAAACTTTTCTTCGCTTTTCGAGATAAAGAGCCTCTACCGTTGCCGCCATCCTCTCGGCCTGTGTTAGTCGGGAGGGGCCGACAAGCAGACCCTGAACTCCAGGGACTCGGAACGCTGACCCCTCGCCCTCCCACAGTCCGAGAGGTTCCCGGGGCGGCTGCCCCCCAGCAGGGGATGGGGGAGGGGCCTCCGTGTAGCACTTGCTCTCATGTTCGTCGAAAACGGGACCACAGAGAGACTGACAACTCAATGTGCCTCCCAGAAGTGACACATCGCTTCTGCCCCATGTCACCGGCCAAGCCAAGTTAGACGGCCCCCCACCCCCACCCCTGCCTCCGTGTGCCGGGAAGACGCAGGATCCAGGAATCAGGGAACGGCACAGGCAGAAATGAGTCCACGTAAAACTTCTCCAGTAGCCTTATTATTTTTTAATGTTTATTATTGAGAGCGTGAGAGACCGAGTGCCAGCTGGGCAGGGGCACAGAGAGAGGGAGACACAGACCCTGAAGTGGCGGCTCCGGGCTCTGAGCTGTCAGCACAGAGCCCGACGCTGGGCTCAAACTCACAAACTGTGGGATCATGACCTGAGCTGAAGTCAGACGCTTAACCGACTGAGCCACCAGGCACCCCGTTTTTTAATTAGTAACAATTATTGTTGGATGCATTGCCCAGGGATTACTCGACGGTTTCACAAAATGGGCTTCCTGTCTCTTGTGATACAAGGAGCGCGGAGCAAAGCAGGTGCGTTGTCTTTCTGTTCGGCTGTTCTCGATGCAGCTCTGTCCTGCTCACAGCCTCGTGGGTGCAAGACAGCTACCCAACCGCCAGCATCACATCTGTGCTCCAGGCGGGGGGGGGGGAAGGGCAGGACAGAGGACAGAGGGGGGTGAAAGAGGGAAGGGGGCCTGGCAACCGAGTCCTCCCCCTTTCCTCGCACTTCCTGAGGAGCCCAGCCGTGCACCTTACTTCCATGGAATTGGCCAAATGGTGCCACGGTGCCCTCTTCAGCTACGGGAGCCAAGAACGCGGCTGCCCTGAGGGGAGGCCCGTGGGGTGACGGTGTCCGTCCTGGGGGTCGGAAGGACACCCCGCTTTATCACCGTTGTTTTGAAGGCCAGCACACTCTTCCCCTTTCCTTTAACACGAGGAGCCCCCGCCCGGTGACAGCGGACGTGCCCCCCGCCCCCGGCCCCTCGGTAATTAACACGGAGCCCGCGATGCTGGGAGGCTGGCTGATTAGTTTTTTTATTAAAATAATGACGCCTTCCAGGCAATCGGGGAGAATTGCGTGAAACTCAGCACTTTCCCTGCTTATTTATGGCAACACTGAGCAGTGGACAGTCTCATTACCGTCTGTAAATACCCAGGGTCGTGTCCTTGACGGTGAAATACTGCCTTCCTGGACGGCGGGGCGTGGCCACGCGACTCTGCGGGGCTATAAAACCCCCTGGAAGTAATTACCATGTGCTTTAAATGGGCTTTCGACAATCTCATTTGGTGCTGCTGGAGCCTTTTAGGGGCTCACAGACTCCCGGGGGACAGGCGGGGCGTGGCCGGAGCAGACCAGAGACAGGGTGCAGGGTCCACAGACAGGAACAGACCCTGGGGGGCTCTGGGAAGCAGGCAACAGGTAGGGACCCTCGCTGACGTTGGCCGAAGCCTGAGTCCATGTAGGGCCGTCCGTGAGCTGGGCCCCCACCTGGTGGACCGCCTCTCCAGCTGGCCATGGAGCAGGCCCTGGGGGCAGCAGCGGATGCCTGAAGGGGACACGGGACACCCACTTGGTGACGGGGCAGTGTGGGCACAGCCAGGTTAACGGCACGGTGGCTCAGACAACATCCCCCCACCCTGGGCAGCGTGGGCCACCTTGGAAAAACAGTGTTCCGCTGTCAAGGGCCCATAGTCCAGGGGGGCCGCTGGCGGCGACCTGCACGGAATGCCCGTCTGCCTCATCTGTTAGGCTCCAGGGACGCCCCTGGTTGTCAGAGACCATCCGTGGGGTCCGCTTTGGCTTTGCCCTGCGTGGAGCTGGGGGCACTCCACTGAGTCCTTTCTTCCATGCCCACAAAGGCTCCTGAGCCTGTCTCGTGGCATCTGGTGACAAGGAGGGATGTCCTGACAAGTCCCAGGCCACCAGCCCCCTGGAAACATTGTCCCGCGAGGTGGTCACGCCTCCTAATGGGGCCCATCTCCCACCCTCTGGTAGGCACAGGAAGGTCCCCACGTGGCCCGGGTCACCGTGGAACAATCCAGACTTCTGTGGGCCAGACTGGCACGCGCCTGAGACTGGAGCAGGGGGAACCGCCCGGATCCGCCGACCAGGGCGCTTGCGCAGTCAGTGCACTTGGGTGTATGGGCTGCGCTTGCGCAGAAGTGCGCTCCCGGTGCAGACTCTGCGGGGTGGTGCCTCTCCCTAAATTCCTGCAGGAACCGGTGAAACTGTGGGGTTTGGCCATGTGGCCTGGGGGCTGTAAATGCGAGCGGGTCACTCGAGCGCAGCGCCCAGATGGCAGCCACAGAGCCGTGATCTGACTCCCCCGAAACCTTGTGGTCAGTCTCCGCGTGTCCCAGGCCTGCCCCTTGTGTGCGCCTCCGAGAAGACCCCCGTGGGGTTTCCCCGAACCCCACGCTTCTGGCTCGATTGGGGCCAATCTGGCTCTGGCTCCGGAACGGCAAGGGGCTGGCTCAAGGACCCTGAGAAAGGCCCGGGGCCCGCCTCTCCCCGTGCGCGCTGCCTCCCCCTTCCCTGCGGCTGCGGGCCGCCTCCTCCAGGCCCTGCGAGCGGACTTCCGTGGCCCCCGCGGCCGCATCTCGCACCTGACGCGTGTTAGCAAAGTAGTTACAGGGATTCTTCCCCAGCGGTTGGGAATGCAGTGGCCGGGGTGAGGACAGGTGACCCCAGACGTGACAACCGCCGCCCCGCGCGAGGAGGAGGTATCCCCGCGGCTCGCTGGCGACCGTACGGGAGGACCTTGCTGAGGATGCCTCGTGTCGCACCTTCCATGGCTCCCTGTGCCCCCGCCGAGTCCCATGCCCGGCCCGGCCTGGCGGTACCAGGGCCCCGAGGTCCAAGCCCCTGCCCTTCGGAAGTCCCCTCGCACAGGGGTCCCGCCAAGACCGCCACCCCAGCCAGGCGGCCCTCGCCCCGCCCTCCCCCACATTCAGGGCTGCCTCTGCATGCGGCAGCTGGGGGCGGTGTCCTGTGCGGCCGGACAGAGCGGGCGTGGCCGGTGCCTCAGTGACTCCTAAGGGCCCCACAGCACCTGGGACCGCGCGGGGCGGCCTGCGGCGTTCGGTCCCGCTCCCTCCGCCCCCACGCGGCCCGCTGCCTGTTGTCAGGAGGAGGGAGGCTGTGGTGTGTGGGCCCGTGGACGGAGCCGGTAAAGCTCAGTCTGTGTCCCCTTCCTGGAGCCGAGGGCAGGCCACTCCCAAGGCCGGGGCGCTGCGGGCCGAGGGATGCTGGTGGCGGATGACAGACCCGAGCCAGCCCAGCGGCAGCCCTGGAGCGCTGCCTGCTTGGACATGCTTGTTCCCAGCAGGAAGTGCAGGGGGAGTTGGGCCTCAGGGGTCATTCCAAGCACCGGGGACACCAGCGGGCTCTGACCCCCCCACTCCGTGCCCCCCCCCCGTCCCTGGGTCCTCCCCACACACGGCCCTCCGCTTCCATCACGTTCCCAGGAGTGGGGGAGTCTCAGGACCTGCTCCACGCTGACCTTCCCGAGTCCTTGCCAGCACGGAGGGCGGCCCTGTGGGGGCGGGGCTGGCTCAACCTCCCCTCCCCCCCCCCAAGAAACAGGCCCTCCCCGTTGCCAGGAAACTGCCGACAGTGCGACAGTGCGGATGGAGCTCTGGGGGATTCCAGAAGCCTGCTCTCTCCTGCCTGGCAACTTTGTCACTCTGTCTCCTGGGGGCACAGAGGGCTGGGGGGTAGGGAGCCCCAAGGTCGAGGCAGGCAGCCCGCAGGCTTGGGTGGGAGGGTGGCCTGGGGCCGTCTGGGCAGGAAGCCAGCTGTGGGGGACACCGAGTTTCACCTGGAAACCTGGGCCAGGATTGAATGAATACCTGCTTCCAAGCTTGAGAGATCAGGGCGGCCATCTCGGGGAGTTTGGGCCAGTAGGCTGGGTGTCCCGGAAGCTGACCCTGGGGTGGGGTGAGGTGACAAGCCACCCCTGAGGGCGGTCCCTGCAGTGCCCAGGGTGCAGCGGTGGGGGCGAGGCAGGGAAGGCCTGGCCCGGGGCTGTGGACTGTGGGGGTCTGGCTCTGGGGTTTGTCTAGACTCTGCTATTTTGCAGCTGCAGCGCTGCTCCCAGAGGGCACCCCGGGTCTCTGAGCGCCCCTTGCAGAGTCTGGGCCGGTGCTGGTGACCGGATGTCCCAGGGCAGATGTCCACAGGGGGTGCATGCACGGCTCCGCCTTGGGTCCCGCGTGTCCCAGTGCAGGGGCCTTGGTGAACGGCACCCCCTGGGACCAGAGGACGACGGTGTCACCGGGGGCCTGGGCCCACCCTGGAGGCGCTGCCCGGCCCTGCCCGGCACTGACTGAGGAGACACGACAGGCTCCCGGCTCTCTCGGCTTCGGGTCTTTGTTTCAGATGCCTCCTTTATGTTTTAATCACATTTGTGTGCTATCCGGAACTTTCCAGCGTGAATGTACCCAGAGCCTGTGTTGCCAGCCTTGCCCTCCTGATCCTGTCACAGGATGTCAGGGCCGCCGGAGGGGAAATTACAGCCTGCTCAGGCTGCCGCTGAAGCCTTGTCCCCAACTGCTCTCTGTGTACCCGGCGCTGGTGACAGCCCCCGGGGAGAGCTCCTGCTCCAGCTGGGAATCGTGGCCCCCGGGTCTCGCTCTGGCATGGAGGTGTGTGCCAGCCCCCCCCCAGCCCCCCCCCGCAGCAGCTCCGCGATGAGTCAGAATAAATTAGCATGCTAACGAGGGAGAACAGGCCCGGAACCATCTGGAACAAGGCGCGTTGTCACCAACAGAGCCAAGTTGGTTCCAAAGCCGTACTTACTGTTTCAGACTCACCCGCCTCCCCCTCCCACAACCTGAGGGGTGGGGGTTCGTGCCCTCCCAGCCTTGGCTGTGTGCCTATAGTCCGAGGGAGGGCACAAACCCACATCACCTCTGGGACTGCCACGTCCCCTTGTCGGGGGAGAGCCACTCAGCAGGGGTGCGGCTGGGGGGGCAGCACGGCGGGGGGCCTGTCTCCCCCTCGCGCTGGCTGAGAGGAGTGGGGGGCCACCAGAGTGGGGGCGAGGGTCCCCAGACCCAACTGTTCATGGACACGCACACGCACGTGTATGCACACACTCACACACACACACACCCTCACACGTGCACACACACTCTGTCGCTCGCTCTCACTCCTTTGAGTCAAGCCTGGTGTGTCGTGCTGAAGCGTGGAGCGCCCCGGGGCCAGACGGAGCGGCCGCCGTGGTGCCGCGGGCGCTGCTGACATGCTCAGGAATTTGCGCCTGTGAATCCCCAGCCTCCCGCTGGTGTCCGCCTGCAGGCGGTCCCGTCTCGGATCCCGGCTGCACACGCCTCTGGGGTCTCGGTCATGTGTCTCAGTTCCTCCCGGCTGCCGTGTCCCCATTTGACCGGGAACAGCTGTACGTGTGCCTCCAGAGTTGGCACAGGGCTGGACGCCGTGAGGTAGGGAAGCTTGGGGCGGCCAGGACCCAGGGGGAGGCCAAGTGTCATCTTATGGGCTCCTTCTGAAGTAGGTACAGGGCCGTGATGTTACCTCCTTGTTCAGGGAGGAGGTACAGGAGCTGCCGAGGGAGAGGGCAGCGGGGATGCCAGCGGCGGGAGGACGTTTGGCTCAGCTGGACGAGGCCCGGAGGGGAGGAAGCAGGAACTCTGACCACAGGGAAGGCCCCACGCACCGGGGCTCGGTGGGTCCTGGCGTTAGATGCGTGAGGCGTTTGACCATCTGAGCTGCAAACTCCTTCCTCTTCCCCAGACCCTAGTGCACTCGGCTGCCACGCAGGGGCTCTGGGAGGAGGGTCTGAAAAAACAAGGAAAGGGGGCGCATTTCTGCATCTGAGTTTACCCCGACTCAGGGAGCAGAACAGTATCAGGAGCTGTGGAAGGACTGGGGTTCGGGGCTGTGGGCGTAGCTCCCTAAGGATTCGCAGCCCCTGGCTTTTAATGGGGCGTGGAACCTGGGCCGGGCCGAGGCTGACAGAACCGCAAGCGCCGCTGGGCCCTGCGGACGTCCGGCTTCATTAGCTTCAGCGCCTTGTTCTCCTCTCCGCTCGCTGCAGCGGCAGGTGTGGGTGTGTGCTCCTGACAGGCATCTGTGTCGGCGAAAAACATCTGAGTCGCAGAACATGCTCACCCCCCCCCAGGCAACTCCGCGGAGGCCCGGCCGTTTGAGTCAGGCTCCCACAAGCATGCAGTCACCAGCCCTTGAAAGAATTAAACAAAACGTGATTTATATAACTTGGGCCTTGGGGTTAACGTTTTCAGGATTTCACATTCACATTTTAGTATTAATTTACTGTGATATTTCTACAGATTTTGCTTTATAGATTTTGATGGTGAGTTATTTGCCGCTTAAAGGTTAATCACTGTTATGCCTTCATTATGTCTTGAATTGTTCCTCAGACCAAATTACTGTCTGCCCTTCTTAGCCCTGCCTGACATCCCTTCTACTGACCCTTTCTCTGGTGGTTTTCACAACATGTCTTTGCTATCCTTGGCTTTTCAACACTCGAGGGTTTTATGTAGGTGTACCTTGGGCCAAGAGTGCGTGTTTGGATTGTTTTATTTCGAGTATTGTCACAACAGACATGTTTGTTGGGACATCTGTTATTTATGCTCTGTTTTCCTTGTTTGTTCCCTCTTTGGCTTTATGAGCTGTTTACTATTTTATTTTCTCTAGTGTTTTGGAAGACCTCATTCTTATTTGTATTCTCTTGGTGATAAATTCTAAGTTTAAGATGTATTTTTAAAACAGCTTTATTGAGAGATGGTTGACATACACTTGACTGCACGTATTTAAAGCATACACGTTGATAAGTTTTGACATTTTTATGTTTATGAAGCCATCGTTACAATCAAGAAGATGAACAAATCCATCGCAGAAGTATCTTCATGTCCGTCTTTAAATCCTCTTCTTCCTACCTCTGTCCTCCCTCCTCCCTCCTCAGGAAAACGCTGATCTGCTTTCTGTCACTGTGGATTAATTTGCATGTTCAGAATTTCATACAAACAGAATCACAGAATCCGCGCTCTTGTGTCTGGTTTCTCTCACTCATGGCTGCTTCGCGACCCCTCCCCATCATGACATCCATCCCCTGCGCATCCTCCTTGCTGACCAGCTTCCGTCGTGTGGATGAAGGACCAAGCTGTCCTCTTGCCTGCCGGTGGACGTTTTGGTTACTTCCAGGTTTGGGCTACAGCACACACGCTGACCCGGACATAGACGTACAGGCACTTGTATGGCGTCTAAGCTGCTTTTTCTCTTGGGTGAGTACTTAGGAGTGGATGGTAGGTGTTTTTAACGGTTTAAAAAACTGTAAACTGTTTTCCAACTTGCTAGCTCATCTGCATCCCCACCGGCACCAGCTGAGGACGACCATTTTTACCGTTTGAATAAGTCTGCGGTGGTGCCTCCTTGTGGCTGTAGTTTGCATTTTCAGAAGAGCGATGGTGAGAATCTTTTCATATCTTGTTATCTGCCACTCTCAAATCATCTTAGGTTAAGTGTCCATTCAAATCTCTTGATCTTCCCCCAGAGCCCCCTTTGAGTTGAGACAAATGAAAATGGGTAGCAAGATGAAAGGCTAAAACCTAATCATGTCAACATTTACACTAAATGAAAATGGTCTACACACCTGAATTAAAAGAATAAGATGTTCAGATTGGATAAAAAAGCAAGACACAAGTGTATGCTTCTTGTAAGAAACAAAAACTAAATATGAAGACGTGAGTTAGACTAGATGGGAAGACATTTCACATGCTAACACTAGTTGAAAAAAAACATGTGGCGATATTAATATTAAAGTAGATTTCTGAACGATGATTATTGTTCGGTATAAAGAAGACCATTTCATAATGACAAAGGTATGAATCAATCAGAAAATGTAACAACCCTAAATGCTCATGAACCTAATAACAAAGCTTAAAAATATGTGGAACAAGTATTGGGGACCTGTAAGAAGAAGCAGACAAATCCATAACTGTATTCATCTTTTGTTAATCGATAGAAAAAAACAAAAACCATCAAAGGCAGACTTGTAAACTATCAACCAACTTGACCTTGTTGACATTTATAAGACACTCTGCATAACAAGTAGAACATACATTTCCGTCAGGTGCACACAGTATTTACTCAGACCGACCGCACTTTGGACAGAGAGTCAAGCCTCAATAAATTAAAAGTATTCAAATTGTACAAAATGTTTTCTCTGACTACAGTGGATTTAAGTCAGAAATCAATAACAAAAGAAAATCTGGAAAGTCCACAAATATTTTACTAAATATAACACACTCATGAATAACCTATGGGTCAAATAAGGACTAAAAAAGAAATAGATATATGAATAGTCCTTTGTCTATTAAAGAAATTGAATTTATAGTTAAAAATCTTCCCACAAAAACCCCTCAGGCCTAGAATTCTTCAGTAGTGATTTTTACCGAACATTTAAGTAAGAAATAATACCAAACATTTTCAAAAACCTGAAAAGGAAGGACTACTTCCTACCTCCTTCTAAGGAGCCAGCATTACTATGATACTCAAAAATCCAAAACATTAAAAGAAAATTACTGAGAAATATCCTTCATTAACACAGGTGCAAATATTCTAAATGAGTGCTGGCAAAATCAACCTAACAATATTTTTCAAAGACAGTACAACGTGACCTGGTGGGATTTAAGTCAGGAATGCAGAGCTAGCTTAAGATCAGAAAAACAATGCATGTAATTTATCATATTAATAAAAAAACCGAAATGGTAAACTAATTAGATGCAGGAAAATCATGTGACAAAATCCAACATCTTTTACTAACAAAAGCTCATTGCCATGTAATACTCCATTGTATAAATATAAACCACATCTTCGTGATCCATGCACCAGTTGATGGACATTTAGGCTCTTTCCATGACTTGGCTATTGTAGAAAGTGCTGCTATGAACACTGGGGTACATGAACGAAATCTGGCCATTTGTAGCAAAATGGATGGATCTGGAGGGAGTCATGCTAAGCGAAATAAGTCAGGCAGAGAAGGACAGATACCATATGTTGTCACTCATAGGTCTAACAGGAGAAACCTAATGGGACCATAGGAAGGGGAAAGGGGGAAAAGAGTTGGGGAGAGGGAGGGAGGTGAATCATGAGAGACTCTTGAATGCTGAGAACAAACTGAGGGCTGAAGGGGGAGGGGAAGGGGAGTGATGGTCATGGAGGGGGCAGTTGTGGGGAAGAGCACTGGGTGTTATATGGAAACCAACTTGGTAATAAACTATAAAAAAAAAGAAGTGAGAATCATATCAGCTCCTCTTTATGAATTAAAATTCTTCATATTCTCAAAAAAAAAGCTCTCAGGGAACCAAGAACTGTGGGGAGCTTTCTCAGTCTGACAAAGGGCATTTACAAAACCACACAGCCGACATCGCACTTCATGTGACGACTGAATGCTCTCTTCCTAAGAAGGAGCAAGACTAGGGTGTTTACCGTCATCGCTTTTACTCAGCTTGTTCTGGAAGTTCTAGTCCGTGCAGTCAGACAAAGAAATAAATAAAAGGCCTTCAGGTGGGAAAGAGAGATAAAGCTTTTTACTTGCAGGCATGATCATCTGTGTAAAAAATCCAACAGAATCTACAAAAACACTATAATGAGTTTACTACAGTGAACAAATACAGATAAATAAAAACAAATCACTTCTTTCCCATGTGCTAACAGCGATCAGAAATTAAACAACACCATTTACATTTAAAAATATGAACTACTTAGGGATAGATATGACAATATATATGAAAGACCTACACGCTGAAACTGCAAAGCCTTGCTAAAGTAAATAAGATCTAAATAAATGGATGACTAGAATCTATTTTTATGTCGGAGGACTCAACGTTTTTAGATGTCAGTTCTCGCCAAATTATCTGCAGCTTCAGTGCAATCCCAATCAAAATCCCAGAGGCCTTTGTGTAGAAATTGACAACCTCATTCTAAAACTGATATGAAAGTACAAAGGACCTAGAACAGGCAAAATGACTTTGGGGAAAAAAAAGAACAAAGTTGGAGGATTAACACTGCCTCATTTTAAGACTTATTATAGAGCCACAGTAATCAAAATTATGTGTTTTGGGTGTAAAGATAGAAAGTAGGCCAGTGGAATAGAATAGAGTCTGGAAGTAGACCCACACATATTTGGACGACTGATCCTTTACAAGGCAAATGCAGTTCAGAAGAGTGATTTCAACAAAAAGTTCTGGACGAGTTGGACACACAAAGTGCTTTGATCCATTTCTCATATCACATGCAAAAATTAACTCAAAATTGACCGTAGACTAAATTGTAAACCTTAAAACCAAACTAACCTCCTCCCTCCCTCCCTCTCTCTCTCTCTCTTTCTCATTTTAAGTTTTTAACTTGTTAAAACAGTTAACTGTTAGTTAGTCCAGGAAACACATAGTGTAATCTTGTTTTCAGGAGTAGGATTTAGTGATTCATCGCTTACATATAACACCCAGTGCTCATCACAAGTGTCCTCCTTAATACCCATCACCCATCTAGCTCGTCCCCCACCCATCCCCCTCCAGCAACCCTCAGTTTGTTCTCCATAGTTTATGATCTCTTGTGGTTTGCTTTCCTCTCTTTTTTTTCCTTTCCATATGCTCATCTGTTTTTTCCCTTAAATTCCACAAATGAGTGGAATTATATGGTGTTTGTCTTTCTCCAACTGGCTTATTTCACTTAACATAATACACTCCAGCTCCATCTTGCAAGTGGAAGATTTCAATCTTTTTGATGGCTGAGTAATATTCCTTTATATATATATACACACACCCTCCACATTTTCTTTCTTTTTTTTTGGCTTTAATTTTCAAGACTTTTATTCAAATGCTAATTCATTTCCATGGAGTATAGAACAAATTTATCAAATGTTTCAGCAGATATATTTGTCATTTATACATCTATAAGCACTTTTATTTTTTATTTTTTTAATAGTTTATTGTCAAATTGGTTTCCATACAACACCCAGTGCTCTTCCCCTACATTTTCTTTAACTATTCATCAGTTGATCATGAGGACATTTGGGCTCTTTTCACAATTTGGCTATTGTTGATAATGGTACTATAAACAACAGGGTTCATGCATCCCTTCCAATCAGTATTTTCATATCATGTGGGTACATACCCAGCAGTGTGACTGCTGGGTCATTGGGTAGTTCTATTTTTAACTTTCTGAGGAACTTCCATGCTGTTTCCCAGACCGGCTGCGCCAGTTTGCATTCCCACCAAAGGTGGAAGAAGGTTCCTCTTTCTCCAGATCTTTGCCAACACCTGTTGTTTGCTTCTTGTGTTGTTAATTTAGCCATTATGACAGGTGGGAGGTGGTGTCTCACTGTGGTTTGATCTGTATTTCCCTGACGATGAGTGATGTTGAGCACCTTGTCATGTGTCTGTTGGTCATCTGCATGTCTTCTTTGGAAAAATATTTGTTCCTGTCTTCTGTCCATTTCTTAACTGGATCATTTGTTTTTTGGGTATTGAATTTGATAGGTTCTTTGTGAATTTTGGATATTAACTCTTTATCAGATATGTGATTTGCAAATATCTTCTCCCATTTCATAAGTTGCCTTTTAGTTTTTATTGATTGTTTCCTTCTCTGTGCAGAAGCTTTTATCTTTTGGAAGAAATCCTGAGGGTAAATCTTTGTGACCTTGGGTCAGGCAAAAACTTACGAGATATGACTTTGGAAGCATAATCCATAAAAGACTAAATTAATAAATTGGATTTCATAACAAAACAATAATAAGACTTCTGCTCTGAGAAAGACACTAAGTTAATGAAAAGATCAACCGCGGATCAGGAGAAAACCATTTGCAAGTATGTAACTGGTAAGTGCGGAGTCCGGTTCCGGCAGGTTCCAGGGCTCCCTGAAGGATGGACGGTGTTGGCGAGAGAGAGTGAGAGAGCCTCGGTTTCCTTCTGCTCACCAGGCAGGTGTCTCTGCACCGGCCAGAGTCAGCTTTATTTATGGAAAAAATGTGTGGGGTCAGCACAGAAGAGGCATTTGCCTTAGTCAATGATTTCTGATGACAAATTCTTTGGCATGTAAAAATTTCCCAGAACATAGATTGGTAGAAGACTCATGCATAATCTTTATCAATAGTGATTGATGTGGGTGATTTAGATGCTTGTCTCATGGGGAAGGAAGGGATCTTCAGCATTCAAATACAAGACAATGTTTTTAGCACAGCAGAGGCAAAAGTTAGTTCTTTGTGAGCAGGGGTCAATAGCCTGTTTTCTTGAGGGGAAGAAAAACAGATTTCTCAGGAAATATAATATTTGCTCCTATAATTACAAAAGAAGAAATTTCCTACAATAAGTTCCTTCACAAGGTACAATTAGCATATTTTTATGATAAGGGGGCAAGTCACTCCTGATACCAGTCAACAAGGCACTTTGGGGTCGATGCTCAAGCAAAAATAATTGGGGGGGGGGGTAGACATCGGTCGCCATCTGACAGCAGGAGCCTTGCAAACCCGCCTCTCCTCACAAGGAATTTTCTTGACTTAGTGAGTTCAGAAATGGCTTCCAGCAGGTAAGTACCTATATCTAGACTATATAAATAATCCTTAAAACTCAGTAATAAGAGAAAAAAGCATCCAATTGCAAATGGACTGAGAGGAGATGCCAGGATCATGAAGACAGTTTTCCCAGGACGTGGCTCATCCTTTGTACACAGTATGTGCTGACCCCTTTGGTCTCCCCGAATACAGAAACTTGAATGCGGAATTTGTATAGCAGTGGACTGTGTTCATGCTCTCCTATGTCTGAACAAAGTTTTTCTTAAATAGGCTAAAGATTTAAAAAACTGCTTTTAGCGTTTATTTATAAGAAATAAAAATATTTATTTTATTTTTGAGACAGAGAGAGAGAGAGAGAGCAGGGGAGGGGCAGAGAGACAGAGAGAGAGAGAGAGAGAGAGAGAGAATCCAAGCAGGCTCTGCACTGTCAGCACAGAGCCCAATGTAGGGCTTGCACTCAGAAACCTGAGTTTGACCTGACCCAAAATCAAGAGTTAGACAGTTAGGGTACCTAGATAGCTCAGTCAGTTAGGCATCTGGGCATCTGACTTAAGCTCAGGTCATGATCTTGTGGTTCACGAGTTCAAGTCCCATATCAGGGTCTGTGCTGACAGCTCACCCTCTCTCTCTGTCCCTCCCCCACACATGCTCTGTCTCTATCTCTCAAAAATAAACATTAAAGAAATTAAGCATTAAAAAAAGAGAGAGAGATGCTCAACTGACTGAGCCACTCGGGCACCTCAGTGTTTATTTTTGAGAGCGAGAGGGAGAGAACAAGCAAGAAGGGCAGAGAGGGGGACAGAAGGTCTGAAGCAGGCTCTTGCGGACAGCAGAGACCCCAGTGAGGGTCTTGAACTCATGAACTGTGAGATCACGACCTGAGCCAAAGTCAGACACTTAACTGACTGAGCCACTCAGGTGCCCCAATAAGGCTAAAGATTTTTAACATACATTTTACCAAAGATCATATAGATGGAAACTAAGCACATGAAAATGTGCTCAACATCATTATTCATTAGAGAAACACAAATTCCCATAAGGACATAGAACTATATATACACATCGATAGTAACGTTAAAATGGAAAAGGGTGAATTTACCAAGTGCCGGTGGGGGCTGTGGAGGAATCAAAACTTTCATATTGCTGGTGGAAACGTAAAGTATTCAACTACTATGGAAAAGTTTGGCAGTTTCTTAAAAAGTTAAACATACACCTGCTGGATGAATACATTCCTAGGTATCTACCCTAAAGAAAAGAAAGTATGTATCTATGTACAGACACATTTATGTTCATAGTAGCCTTATTTGTAATAGACCAAGCCTCGAAACAACAAAAATGTTCATGAACAGGTGAATGGATAGATTGTTACTTTATCTACACCATAAACACAGCTCAGCAATAACAGGGGATGAACTTTCAGTTCACACAACAATATGGATGGGATCTCTAACTTACGCTGAAGAAACTAAACCAGACAAAAACAATCTATACTGTATGAATCCATTTGTATAAAATTCTAGGAAGTGCAAATTGCAATGACAGACCCGTTGTTGTGTGGCCGCAGTGGGCAGTGAAGGGCGAGAGAAAGTGATTATAAAGAGACACGGGAGAGTGTGGGAAGGTGGTGGGTTTGTTCGTTAGCTTCGCTGGGCTGATGGCTTTGTGGGCGTGTATGTATGTCCCCACTCGGTAAGCTGTGCGCTTTAACAATACGCAGTTTACTGAATGTCATCACACCTCATGCCATCATACATCAGACCCGTGAAAATAAGTGAATGAACTGATGTCAGTTAAAAGAGACAGACTGTAGTTTAAAAACTAAATTCTGCTATAAGTTTTTATAAAAGATAAATCTAAAATTTATGAAAATGTAAAAATTAAAAGATATAAAATATAGATTAAATAAATCTTAACTTAGATAAATCAGGAGGACCTACATAAATAGCAAACAAGACACACTTAAATATATAAGAAATATTAGGGATAGAAATGATGTAATGAAAAGTGCCTTAGCTCACCAGGAAGATGTAATAATTTCAAACATGTATGCACCCAATAAAACAACATCGAAATATATAAAGTAGAATGTGGGTGAAAATAGAGAAACCCACTACTCGAATGGAGGATTTTAATACAACTATACAACTCTCTAAATTATGGATATGTCAATCGGCCAAAAATCAGTGTGTGTGTGTGTATGTGTGTGTGTGTGTGTGTGTGTGTGAGAGAGAGAGAGAGAGAGATCTCAGTAGCATAACTACTTGATACTAAGCTTGATTTAATGATAGATACAAAGGAGACAATGGAATATAAACAAGAGACGATGCTGCATTCATCAATTAAAAAAACCACATTTCTTTGTAGCACATATAAAATGGTAAAAAAATGCAACAGAGCAAACTACTGACCATTTAGGCCATGACACAAACTGCAATGAATTTCAAAGAACTGGGATTGTACCGATCACTTTCAATCACCATAACGTAATTAAGCCAGAAGTTAGTAACAAAAAGGTAAATTCAAAATCCCTCCAAGAAATTAAGAACCATACTTCTAAATATATCCAGTTAGGTAAAATTTTATAGCACATTTATTTGAAAATCTTTTGATGTGAACAATAATAAAAATATTACATAACAAACTTGTGGGAAACCATGAAAATAGAACTTTGAAAAATAATAGGTTTAAGTGCTTATATTAGAAAAAGATAAAGGCTGAAATAAATGAGCTGAGCACTTAGTTTGCATAAGACAAAATAAAAATAAGAGTAAAGAAGGAGAAAAGGCAAAAAGGTTGAAGGGAGATAAAAACAGAGATGGGACAAGGAATGGACTAGAACACAAGGAAACAATAGAGTTTCAAACAAACCGAATGTTTCCTAAAATATAAAAAAACAGACAAATATCTGGCCAGATATCTTAAAAATATAAAGAACTAAAATGCAAAAATAATATTAAGAATAAAAAAAGAAACCTACTAACAGATACAGAAGATACGGTCATAGAGTATTGTAAATATTGCTTTTGCCAATATATTTGAAAACTTGGATGAAATGGCTGAATGTCTAGAGAAACCTCAGCTACCACAACTGCCTCAAGCATAAAGAAAATCTGAACAATTTTATAACAATTAAGGAATGAAATCAGGGCTAAAGCCCATCTCATAAAGAAAACACTTTCACCTGCTGGTTTTCCGGGCAAGTTCTATTAGAATGTAAAAATACAGGGGCACCTGGGGGGCTCAGTCGGTTCACGGCTTCCGCTCAGGTCATGATCTCACGGGTCGTGGGTTCGAGCCCCGCCTCAGGCTCTGTGCTGACAGCTAGCTCGGAGCGTGGAGCCTGCTTCGGATTCTGTGTCTCCCTCTCTCTCTGACCCTCCCATGCTCGCGCTGTCTCTCTCTGTCTCTCAAAAATAAATTAAAAAAAAACATAAAAATTTTTTAAAACAATGTAAAAGGACAGATTATCCTGGTCCTTCACAGACTCAAAGACTAGAAAGCCGGAGACTAGTAACAACACTTATTCTACGTGGCGATAATAACCTTGACACCACGCGCTAACAGAGGTCGATAAAAAAGGAAAATTTCAAGCTAGTCAAGAACAAAAACGAAAATTACTAAACAAACATAACCAGGCTTTATCCCAAGGATATGAGGTCATATAACATCAGAACATCTGTGAATCTAATTCACTCCCACTAACTAGGTAAGGGGAAGGCACGTATAATCATCTCAGTCGGCATAGAAAATAAAATGACAGATGTTTACACCTATTTAGGGGGGAAATACCTTATTGGAAAACTAGAAGTAAGAGGGAGCTAACTTAATTTGATAAAGGGTATTGTTTAAACACAGAAAACATGATTCTTAGCTCTGAAACATCAGAAGCACGGCCTCCAAAACAATCAATGAGAAAATGTATTTATGTTGCAGCTTCTATCAGCCTGGTCCTAGAGACCCTGGTCTGTACGATGAGAAAACACTCCGTGTGGATTGGAAAGTAAGACATTATCACGATGTCCACACAGAACAATTCAAAAGGCTCAACACATACATCAGTAGTAATAATGAAAGTTTAATGAAGTGTCCCTTCTAAGATCAATGAGCAAATACGAATTGTATTTCTGTAAACCAATGAAAAGATGAAAAAATATACAATTAAAAAACCCCACCAAACGGATATAGGAATGTTTAATAAAATAAGAACAAGTTTTAGAGAACTTTATCTTCTGGAAGACGTTTCAAAAAGAGATGAAGGGGGGAGAGCACCGTGCTTACGAACTGAGTTACTGGATACATTTGAACGTCAGTGCGCTTGCTGGTCTCTGGAATTTCAGTCAAAATTTCAACAGAGTTCTAATTCTTTTTTTAAAAATCATTTGAGAGAGAGAGAGAGAATGTATGTGAGCAGGGGAGGGGTAGACGGAGAGAGAGAATCCCAAGCTTTACCAGTGAGCTTTATATGTTCATATTTTTTCACATTCCTAGTTTACCAGTGTTCTTTCACTTGATCTTGAAGAGCTCCCCTTAGCATGTCTTATAAGGTAGGGCTAGTGGTGAGGAAATCCTCAGCGTTTCCTTACCTGGAGAAGTTTTTGTCTTTCCGTTTCTGAAGGACAGCTTTCCTGGGCAAGGTCCTCTTGGGCGACATTTTTTCTTCAGTACTTAGAGCATCTCACTCGGCCCTGCAGGCCTGCAGTTTCTGCTGAAGAGTGCGCCAACCTAATGGGGGTATGGAGCGAGTTCCTTTCCTCTGCTGCTTCTGAAATTCTTGTCTTTGACTTTTGGGCAGTTTTTTTTTTTTTTGAAAGAGAGAGAGAGAGAGAGAGAGAGAGAGAGAGAGAGAGAGAGAATCCCAAGCAGGCTCTGTGGTGTCAGTACAGAGCCTGATATAGGGCTCAAACTCATGAACTGTGAGACCATGACTTGAGCTGAAGTTGCCAACTGAGCTACCCAGGAGCCCCTTGAGAGTTTCTTCCGTAACATGCCTTGGCAAGGTCGTCCTTGGGTTGCACCTGTTTGGAGACCTCTAGGTCTTCCAGTAGGTGGGCTAGAACTTCCCCACTTGACTTACGGACTCTCGTCCACGATCAGTTGTCAAGGTGGGTATTCTCCGTGGCTAGAACTCAGTTCTGCCACCTCGCTGCTGGTACACAATAATGCGCTTATTTCTCAAACAGTGCCACACGACGCAGGTGCTGGCTTTGTCTCTTTGGCGTTGGCTCCATTGTCAAGTTCTGTGCATGAGCAGCTCCAGGCACACATCTTAACCGTCCATTCAGGAGGAGAAAGATCTTCCACGCTCGTTTCCTTGGTTGGTTTTTATTTCATGATGGTTTATTATTATAATATCACATAACAAACAACAAATCTGAAGGAGTTTCGTGAAGTGAGTAGTCACGTGTTATTGTTAGGACTCACTGGATTTGAAAATGAAGCTGTTTCTTCATTTTCAGCCTCTCAAGACAGCAAAACTCTCAAAGTAATGAGCGGCTGTAAGACAAGGAGCCAACTGACCATAGAAGATGTTTCAGGGGAAACGTGAAGACGAGCATGGGACTGTAAGATGCATACTTGAGGATTTAGAAGTACTTTAGGGCATTCCTGTAGACCGGTGTCTCTTGACCTTGGTTCTGTTGACTTTTGGGGCCGGATAACTTCTTTCTGAGGGAGCTGTTCTGCGCGGTGTTGGGTGTTCGGCATCATGTGGGCTCCCTACTCACGAGATGACAGCGCCGCACTGCTTGTGAAAACCGAAGATGTCTCCAGACTTTGCCAAGTGTTCCTCAGGCAGCAGCAAAATCACCTCCGGCTGGGAGCCTCTCTTGTAGACTTTCTTCTATAAATAGGGTTTTGTAGAGACTTAAGGAAGATGTCCCATGGACCCTGATTCTCAACCCGAGGTAGATAAGAGCCTGTTTTAAGAGATTATAAGTTGATATATAGGAAAACCATACAATTTGTAAACAAATTGTATCAGCTTAGGCCACAAGGGAAAGAAAGTTCAAAACCAAAAGAAGCCTTTGAGCCCTCAGCTTCCTAAGGCAGAAAGCAGGCTGAGGGAAGTCCTCAGCTGAACCTGTGGGCCGTTTGTCATGGAAAACAAGGAAATGGCTCTAGAAAGAGAGCTTGGAATCCAAAGAGGAGAACCAGAACCACAGAGAACCACTTCCAGGGAACAGAGCCTGTCCTAATCAAAGTGCAATGTCCTTGGCTGGATTTCAGGGTTGCGAGGCCCATTTTTGGTTAGGAGTGAAGTGACACGGTGACACAGTGTCGTGTAGGGTGGGGGGGGCGGGATCACTGGTGCCACACACATCTTTGTGAAGAAGAGCCACGTTTGGGGTGCTGTATTTGAGGGTCTCATGCGCACACAGACCTAACCGAGTAAGACCCTGGACCCTGAGCTGTGCTGTGACGGGATGGGACTCTGGGGTCCTGGTTGAGGGGTGAGCATGTCTGGTGTGCGGGAGGGATGAGACTTGTGGCCAGAGGGCTGATGGTGCCAGGCCGTATTTTCCAAGGAAAGCGGCCACGATACCTCCCTTCCTAGAATTCCGTTTTGCAGCGTGAACTTGGCCGCTACCGCTCTTGAGGTGAAACATATTTCTGAACAGCTTTGAACGTGGGTGGCCTGAGGCTTCTTTGTCAGAAAGCATATGTTAGAAGTGGTGCCATGGCAGCTCTGGGCACAGCCCTCAACAGGCTGGACTGGTTCCTCTTCCGGCTTCTTGGAAGCCACTTCCATGGAAGAAATGTGGCCCACTGACTGGGACACCTCCCTGACCATGGGCATAAGGTGCCTGGCACTAGGCGGTGCTCAGTGTGGCTGTGCATGCACGACAGGAACAGTTGCTTTGGCTCACCCAGCACCATCCCCAGTACTTGTAACGAAGCTCCAGCTCCAGGGACAGACCCAGGCTTGGCCCGTAAGGATATTGCATTTCCTTGGCCATAATGATTGGATTGCGATTAGAGATGTGGCTCAAGGCCAGAGAGACAATTCTGGAACATTGACAGGAGCTACTGAGAAAGAGAGGGTCACTGTGGGGCTGGAACATGGGTTCAGCTGCAGGGACTGAGGCTCGAAATCCCCATGGCCGAAATACCCCCAACACCTTCATCTGACTCGGTTTACAGAGCACACAGGTCCTGGGCCTTCCTGTCTTACCCCGCCCCCCCCTCCCCCCAGGATGTCGTTCTCATCACGGGTCCGAGACGGCTTTTCGCTGGACCCGCTTTCCAAACAAGATGCGTGCTGGGATGCGCACCTCTTCCTTTCAGGGTGTGGCTGGGGGGTCCCCACTTCAGTTCTGTGCATTTCCTTGTGCGATCAGCATTTGGGGAGGATCCAGAGAGCTCGTTCTAGTGGTGGGTGGGATCTAGAAGCCCTCACGTGAAAGTGCTGTACCCCAAACTAGTAGCATCCAAGGACCGTGACCACTCCCGGCTGAAGGGTGGGGGGAGGGGCAGGACATGGAGGGGCGGGTGGGGAGGGTCTGCTGTGACGGGATGTGTGAACTCTGGAGGAGCAGCACAGACGGCTTGAGGCCAGGCCGACAGGCAGGAGCTGCAGGGAGGAACACGTGACCACCGTGCCTCACTGAGCAGACCCTTCTAGAATACAGAGGGCAAGGGAGTCTGAGGCTATCCCTCATGTAGGGCAGACAGCAGGGTGGAGAGGTGTAACGCATGGATCTGGGGGAGCTCATGGAAGATTCCAGCAGGCCTGGGTAGACGGTCAGTAGGTACCTGGATTTATGGGCTTTGTCCAAATTCCACTCCAGTGGGAGAAGGGGAGATGGACATTGAAAGGTGAGAAGCAAATGCGTCCCCTTCCCCTCGGGCCACCACGCTGGGGAGACTGGAGTCTAGCAGCGACAGAGACCATTTGCTACCATGAACGAAAACCCGGGGAGGAGGTGGCCGGTGTGGAGGGCAGTGGAAAGCAAAGGCGGAGGCAGGTGGAGGCAGGTTGATGGCAGATCACAGAGCACCTTGATCCAGCTATGTCTGAAGTCACTACCGCTGGACTCTTCAGTCAGACAAGCCCGCACATCCTGTTCATTTTTCTTAAACTCATAGTAGCGTTTTTGTTTGTTTGGCTGCGTTCAGACACTCTAGAGCCTGTTCTGGGCTCCTTCCGACCTTTATCTGGGATTGACGCCAGACCACAGGCTCCAGGCAGGGAGAGGCAAAACCAGGTGCCTCTGTGGGCGAGCCCTGCGCGAGCCACCCAGCGTCGCCTCCCCTGCCTGCGGGCGATGTTTCTTTTACACCCGAGCAGACTTGACAGCGATGACATCCAAGGACTCCTTCCTCATTCAGGCCTCGGGCAGAGGCTTCCTTTAATTTCTACTGAGGATTTTAAGGGAATAAATGTTTCTGAGGCTGAGCGGAGCCGTCAGGCGTGTTTTGTTCTCTCTGGCGTGTTGTGACTTCTGTCAGTGACCTCACAGGGTTGGAGCGGTCTACACCGGCTGTGCCAGACCCTCCTGATGACAGGAGATGACTTCACAGATGGAGAAGCCAACACTGTCATGTGGAGAATGAAGCCCTTTGGCTTCCTAAGATGTGACCGCCCAAGGGTCCCAACGCATTCCTTCCTTCCATCCTTTTCATTATTTGGGGTCATTTATGGGTGAAATATCCCAAGATGCGGGCAGTGCCTGTGTTTGGACCTTTATCCAAGGTGTCTGAACATAGGCTGTGCCCCAAACCGATTAAGTGAGTGTCTCTGGCACAGAGCCTGGACATCAGTATTTTTCTTAAGTTCCAACACGCAGACAAGTTTGAGAGCCACTACCACAAGCTCTGGTCACTTCCCATCAGGTGGGCTGCCTGCCTTCCCAGGCTTCGACCTCCACATCCTCTGCCAGTGACCCCAGTAACACAGAAGAGCCTCCTCTGAGGCCCCTGCAGGCTTAGCTGGGGGCACAGACAAGCCTTCCGGCCTCACTGACCTGCATCTCCATGCTCCTGGCTGTGGTCCCCCATCCTGAGGATGGTGCTGATGAAGTAGAACCATGACAGTGTATCACCTTGATTGGGTGAAACTGAAGGGGAAGATTTGAATCCAACTTTATACCAGAAGCTAATTCAAAATGGGGAGGCTATCGCTGGGAATAAAATAAACTCAATAACAAGGCAAGGTCAAAGCGTATCCAGCAACTCATGCCAGACATTGGAAAGGTGGCCTCAAACCTTCTGTTGGTTTGTACAAGCCCTGGACCCAGGCCCAAGTGGGTCTCAGTCTGTTCATTCAAAGGATTCCTGAGCCACACTGACCATTTCCGATCCCATGGGGCTTAAAAAAGATACTATGGATGACCCTATGCCCACAAATTTGATAAGTTAGATGAAATTGACTGATTTCTCGAAGAACACAAACTATCCAAACTCACACAAGGAGGCACAGACAATCTGATAGGTTTATTTCTAGTAAAGAAGCTGAATCTATGATTAATAGCCTTCTGGGAAAAAAAGCCCCCGGCCCCGGTAGCTTGACTGGTGAAATCCACCAAACATTTAAGGAAGAAATGGTACCGATTTTCTACAATCTCTTCCAGCAAATAGAAGCAAGGGGAACACTTCCTAATTTATTCTGTGAGGCAAATATTACCTTAATGCCAACACCAGATAACGGGAGAAGAAGGATAGAAGGATAGAAAACTACAAACCAATAACTCATGAACATAGATGCAAATACCCCCCCACAAAGTATTAGCCAATGAAGTCCAGCAATACACAGAACGTACAAACGGGACAGACTAGCAATCTCAGAAACTGACACTCACACGAGTATAACCGACCTGCCTGTCGTGGGGGCACAGGTGCAGAGCAGTGGAAAAGGACAGACTTTTCTACAAATGGTGCTGGAACTGTTGGACATTCACCTACACACACGAGAAGAATCTAGACCGAGATCTTGCATCCTTCACAGAAAAAATAGCTCAAAATGGGTCATTGACCTGAATGCAAAATGTGAAACTGTTTTTTTAAACATTCATTTATTTTGAGAAATAGAGCCAGAGTGTGAGTGTGAGAGGGGGACACAGAATCGGAAGCAAGGTCCAGGCTCTGAGCTGTCAGCACAGAGCCCGACGCGGGGCTTGAACCCCCGAACTGAGAGATCGTGACCCGAGCCAAGGTAGAATTCTCAACTGACCGAGTCATCCAGCTGTAGCTCAAATATAAAATTGAAAAGGTGTCTAGAAGATTACGTAGGGGACTCTAAGGGACCTTGGATCCGGCGATGACATTTAGATAAGAGCCATGATCCATGAAGAAAAATAGAAGATGGATTTCATTAAAATTTAAAACTTATGCTCTGAGGAAGACAGTGCTAAGGGAATGAACAGACAAGCTGAGAACAGAGGAAAAAAATCTTCGCAGGCACACGTCTGATACAGGACTCGGGGGGAATGAAGGAAGACAAACCAAATAAGAAGAGGCAGAGGCTGTTTGTTCCAAGTCTGTTATAGCAGGAGATGCATTGCTCCTGTTTGACGGACTCTCCGAGCAGACAGGAGTGGGAAAGTTTGTTGTGGGAAATCTCAGGTCCGGCGTGTGGCTCTGGCCGACACCGACCAAGCCCGGGAGCCCGGGCTCTAGAAATGGTTGCTTAGGGAAGCATATTTGGCGTTCTCTGGCTGGTCCTAAATTGGAAGTGGGGACAAAAATTCAGGAAGTGTCTGTTAGAAAGCCCTGCTGTTTGGGGTTGGTTCGGTTTCCTGGGCCGGTGCTGCGGAGGTCTGACGCCCCACAGGTCCACCTCACCACAGGCGGGCCACCGTGCACATGGCGGCCGCGGCTTGCTGGCCACAGTCCTGTTTTTATATATAGTTTGTCCGTTTGTATGTTCAGTTTCTCTTTTCTGTCCAAAAATATATACAGAAATCTGACGCAGCAGCCAGAACCCAAAGATCCCGATTACAAATGGGCAGAGGAGGAAATGTGGAGCTCAGCAGAGCAGACACGCAGATGGTGGGGAAGACGCAGACCTATCCTTCCTACGGAATCGCAGGTCAAAACAGAGAGATGCGCAGCCATTGTCACGGCTGAGGCACAAAGAGGAACCGCAGCACTGAGCGCTGGCGAGGGCGCCGCGATTCGTGGCTGGTGGGAGCGCCAGCTGGTGCGGCCGCTCTGGGAGACGGCGCCGCGCTTTCTCACAAGCTAAACATCACGTGACACCAGCCGGCAAGGCCCCCTCACTCCCTGCCCAGCGCCTGCGAAGATGTGTGTCCACACAGACCCGCACCGGAACGCTTACGGCGGCTTTCAGATCAGCACCCCAAACTGGAGGCAGGCAAGGTCGCCCTCAGCCCGCGAGTAGATCAATTCCAGACCACGGAAGATTATTCAGCAACGGAGAGAAGAGAGCCATCAAGTCATGCACATACGAGGAGCCTGAAACGCGCACCATTAAGTGAAAGGAGCCAGTCTGGAGAGGCCGCACGCTGTCTGATTCCGGGCACATGACTTCATGGAAAAGGCAAAACTGTGGGCACTGAACCGGGCGGGGGACGCCAGGGGCTTCGGGGAAGGAGGGCTAGTAGACGGATGGTGGGCAGGACCTGCAGCCCTGTCACCAGGGGCTCAGGACGTTGCGCGTGGTCAGAACCATAGAACTTTCCAGCCCAGAAGGACCCTGACTGCATGCCACTTAAAAACCAACCATGTAGGGTTAAGGTTTACCGGCTCCCAGGAAGGGATACGCTGTGTGACAACAGGATTGAACTGTGACACACACGTGTGGGACAGCCCCGGTCAGGGAGAGGGGGTGGGAAGGCGCTAAGTACCTAGGGAAGTGGGTGGGAGCTGCAGAAGAGGGTCCCCAGCCCGGACTGCAGTCCGTAAAGCCGCCGTCCCTGGGGGTCCAGGGCCACAGCCACGCAGACAGCCCGGACCAGCGAGCGGTGCGGGGGCGAGCGGGAGGCAGGCCTCCACCTCGCAGGGAGGATTTCTGCAGAAGCAGGGTGGGGGTGACCCGCGGGGTGTGGATCGCAGGTGGCAGTGTGAGCAGGCACTCGGGTCAGCACACTTAAGATGCAGACGACTCCTACGGAATCATCGACAGAGACGCATGCACACCGGACTGGCCCAAGGGCACGCAGCCCGTCGCCGTGAGCACCCCCAGGGCCGGCTCCTGGCTTCTAAGTGCTGTTCTCCAGTAAAAGGACCCGGGGCCCCGTGGAGAAACGGCTGATCCCAGGGCTGGGCCGGGACGTGTGCAAGACGAACCTGCGCAAGGAACAGGGAGCAAGGGCTTGGGCCAGCGGGCTCTTCCCTGCAGAGGGCGTGCGGGGCCCGGGGCCCAGGCCCAGAGCAGCCGATCAATGGAACACATGGCAGAGGGTGATAATCCGAACACTAATGTAAACATCCACGGGGCGAAACCGGTTTAGTGACCGAGTGAGCACATGGGGGGCGGGGGGGGGAGAGAACTCTCCGGGCAGAAGAATTCCACATAATTCAGGCAGATGCTCCTTCTCAAGGTTCTCCAGTCAAGGGAGGGCCGTTTCTGGGGTGTGGCTGCAGAGTGACCCCCCCCCCCAGGTCAGCGTGGATGGGCGGGAAGAGTCACTTCCCAGCGGAGAGCCCCGGCGGACACACCCAGGCCTGGCAGCCGAGACCCGCGGTGACACGTCGTGTTGACTGTGCATTCCTGCCACATGATGTGACTGTCTCTGTGATGACTTCCCAGACCCACAGCACGAGGGAGACCTCAAAGTCCAGAATTTGGAAACACCGACCAGTGTTCCTCTGGACTGTCGAGGCCATCAGCTCCAGGGGGTCTGAGAGCAGCACCTCTCGGCCGGGGTGTTTTGCACACGGCGCACCTGTGGCACCAGATGCGGGGGTTTCCCGCACCGAGCAGCCCACGTGCTCTGCAGGCACGAAGCGTGTCCCACTATGTAGTTCTGACCTGGCAGCCTGGCCTGGGCGCAGACCCCGAAGATCAAGGGTCTGGTTGCACATAATCGCCCCCACTCCAGACCCCGGTCACAAGCACGGGCCGCCCGGTACTTCTGACCAACCAGATACAAATCAGGGGCACAGGAAGGCGGGGGTCCTGGGCGAGGTGTGGCTTCCAGGGAGCAGGAGTCAGGAGTCAGGCGTGGTTCATGCACGGTGGCAGCAGGGCCCCACGAACGGGAGGTCTCGGTGACGGGAGACAGTGTGGGTCTCGTGAGGGCTGTGCTCTGACCGCTCAGGTTTCCGGTCAAACTGCTCTACCAACGACAGGCTGCTGGGGAGGGCAGAGGCGCCGGGTCGCGCCCCCGCGAAGGCCCGTTGTGCGCAATGTGGACTTGATAATCGAATTGCGTGTAAAGTCTGTGCTTAAAGCTCAGTGTTGGGGGAACACGTCTTCCCTCTGAGTCGAGGAAAGCCCACCGTCCGTCCACACGCTTGGCGCCCAGGATGTAAGTGTTGTGGGTGCCGGCCCGTCCTTGGCAGGTGTGCGGGTCTCAGCTGGCAGAGACCCTCCGCCCAGCTGGGCGGGCAAAGCCTGAGTCTCCACAAGGCCCCACCGGGCCCTGGCCTCCCCGACCTGGGGCAGAGGCGTGAGCACACTCACCTCCCCCCTTTGGTTTTGGGAAGAAAGGCGGATCCTCACAGAGGACCCGGTGGCCAGGCGACAGGAGAGGAAGCGCCGACCGGCCCCCACCCCCTTCCTGACAGTCCACAGGGCACGGCAGGGACGGGCCGCGGGGTGCAGATGGAGACCTCGAGCCACCGGGTCAGATGCATAGGAAAGGGCAGGACGTGTCATGGGCGCGAATGTCACCGTTGAAGGAATGCTTGAAAGCGTCACCACCCTGGGACAGCGGCCCCCAGGTCCCCAGGAACCGTAAAAGGAGGCATTTTGGAAGTCCTGCTTTGACTCCCGCCCCTCCAGCCCCCCAAGGTCATTAACCGAGTTCCGTGTTTCTACGGGACTTGCCTGACGGAGTCCTGAGCGCCGTCTCTGCAGCCGTGGCCGGTTCAGGCCACCGTTTCCCAGCTCAGCCCGGCCTCTGGTTCTGTGGCTGCGCTCAGCTGCCGGGTCTCGCCACCTGTGACTGTCGGGAGCCTCGCGCCCTGGCCTGGCATGCCGGCCTTGTCCCGCCTGGAGCGCTGCCCGTCTCCTCTTTAGATTGTTTTATCTGGAAGCGACGTCAAACTTTCCAAAAGTGGTAAAAGCAAGAATACCACGGAACGGCGCCTGGGTGGCCCCGCCGGCCGAGTCTGACTCTTGATCTCGGCTCAGGTCGTGATCTCGCGGTGTGTGAGTTCGAGCCCCGTGTTGGGCTCTGTGCTGACAGCGCGAGCCTGCTTGGGATTCTCTCTCTCCCTCTCTTTCTGCCCCTTCCCTGCTTGTGCGCACTCTCTCTCTCTAAATAAATAAACCTAAAAAAAATAGCACAGGGCGCAGCTGTGGATCCTCCGTCAGGTTCACCTGTTACCTTCTTCTGTTTGCATGATCACTCGCTCTCTCTCACAAACACCTTGATGACTGACACAGAGGGTGACCCTTTTTGAACGACCCTGTGTGGTTCCTAAGAACAGGGGCTTTATCCGTAGCTGCGACTCAGCGTGGGCTCACGTGCCGCTTCTCTCGTTGCTCTGACGCCCTGGACGGCACCCCTTCGCGCCCCATGCGGGTGCCATGGAGAGCGAGGGGGTCCTGAATCGCGCAGGGGCCGTGCCAGGGTCCCAAGACGCCTGCCCCCCGCGCATCTGCGGACAGGCACAGCCTCTTCGGGCCACACGTGGGGGACCCGTCTTCGCATGGTGAGTGACGGCGGTGTTGACGTCCCCCGGTGATGGCAGGCGTCCTGCGGTCACCGCAGCCTCCCGCGTGGGGCGTGAGCTCTTCTGAACCTCAGATTCCACTCTGAGGTCAGAAACATAGATTTGTACCCTAGACTGCTTTCCCCTGTCCTGTGCATCTGGCTTCTTCCTCAGAAGCATCGGTTATGCACGTGGTAGGTCTTCTCCGTCTGAACTCTCTCTCAGCCCCTCTCCTTATGATTTTTATGCTGCACTTGTTTTTATCTTATTTTCTGTGATTTCCTCAAGCCTAACAGGGGGCTCAATCCTCCGAACCGTGAGATCATGACCTGAGCTGAGACCAAGCGTCAGACGCTCGGCCTGCAGGGCCCCCCACACGTGGTCACATTTTAAAACACTTTTAAATGCTCTCAGTTCAGGTCTGTGTGAGTCACTGTTGGGTGCGAGCCTGTCAGAGACGGGGGGCTGCAGGGACCGGGCACAGGAAGGGAGAGACCCATGTGCTTGGCCGCAGGTAATGGCAGAGTCCCGGGGGGGCCGCCCTCTGTCCCTTGATCAGTTTGTGTCTGCCCTGTCATCTGTCACCGTCACGGCCACAGCTGGGCGTCGCCGTCATCCTGGACCAGAGCCCAGGGACCCACGTGGGCAAGGAGGGGGTGGGAGTGGCTGGGAGCCCAGTGTGGGGGGACACGGGGACACGTCTGCCCCTGCTGCTCTCCCGCCCTGGGTCTCAGGTTTGGAGGGGGCTTTGGTCCCCCTGCTGCATGTAAGATGAGCAGGCCATCCTGGTCACCCGGATGGTCCCAAATCCAATGTCAGGTGTCCTTATAACACACGGGGGAGAGACGAGCAAGGGGCCCACATTAGATGGAGGCGGTGCCTGGAATGATCCAGGAGCTGGAAGGGGCAGGAAGGACCCCTGGCCTCCTGAACTGGGAGACGCACCTCTGTTGTCCGGGGCTCGGTCCAAGGTCACTTGTGACGGCCGCCCGGGGAGCAGGTGTAGAGCAGCCCTGCGTGCCCTGCGCGTGCCCTCTGGGGACACCAACTGAGCAGTGTCGCACCCTGTGGGAATGACCTGTGACCCGGCCATGTGCACAAGGGGTGGGGGGAGCTCCTGGCACCGTTCGTTCCGCCACGGGCGCCCAGGCTCTGGAGCCCACGTGTGCGTTTCCCGCGGACTCAGCCGGAAGCGGTTCGAGTGTTTCTGTGGTCGTTGTGGGTGCCCCCCCCGCCC
>PJEM01015719.1:17449-28955 GCA_004023845.1 Helogale parvula | reverse complement strand
CTGCCCTGCCGCCCACCTGCCTTCCACCCAGCTGTTGACACTTCCCCATCCGCGCACCGCTGGGCCGTCACAAGTGCCCCGTTCCGTTCCCCCTCCCTCCCCAGCGCTGTCCCCCTCCCCGCCCCCACCGGGAGGAAGTCACTTGCCCCAGTGGCAAGAATCAACGTGCTTTCCAGGAGCTTGGACTAGAGCCCTGGAGGTGCGCGCTGTGGTCTGGTCCCTGGCTGGGTCCCGGGAGGAGGGGGCCGGGCCGGGGAGGTCTTTCCTGCCCCGCACAGTTCGGGGGCGCAGGCGGCGCTGCGGGGCTGTGCGATGTCTCTAGAATCGGGCTGGGGGATCAGGACTCCCGAGTGGAAGGAGAGCGAGTTGTGGGCCGGGCTCTCCACGAACCTGCTGCATTAATGATGTTTGTTCTGTCAGGGTCTGTATCCCACGCCCGCAGCTGCCATGGAGGCTTTCTGGACCCTTTAGAAGGTCAGTTGTGCCGGCGGTGGGGTGGCGGTGATGGCTGACGGGTGGGACGAGGGGAGATGGGACTCGTTTGGGCGCTTCAGGGTGTAGACATCTGCAGGATGTGGTTTGTTACAACCCTGGGGTCACGGCCTCCGTCGGCGAAGGCGAAGGGGCGTGGCTGCGCCCTCCCCGCTTCGAACCCGTCCTCAGCATCTGGAGGGAATCCGGGCTCCAAGAGGAGCTTCAGTCCACTCCTCCCTGCGCGCGATTCTCAGTAACTTGTCTAGTGGACACTAGTAGGTTCTGCCGCACCCGGGATTTTATTTGAGCTCGTCATTGTCACAGCCGCCCGACTTCACCCCGACTTCACAGGGGCGGAAATTGAGGCACAATTTAACCGAGAAGTCGAGTGGTCGCTCAAGGTCACAGAGACCAAATGTTGTAGCACCGGGATTTGAATCCACATCTCTGACCGCAGAGACCCCGCTTTCCCCACAGGACTAGGAGCAGGGCCAGGGCTGCTGAGAGGGACATGTCACCTCATCGCTCGCCTGCGGTCTCAGTCCGGTGACCAGGCGCTGCTTTCTTTTTCTCAAATGTTTGTTTATTTTGGGGAGAGTACAAGTGTGGGAGGGTAAGCGGGATTTGGGGGGACAGAGGATCGAAAGCGGGCTCTGCACTGACAGGCTTGGCAGCAGCGAGCCCGAGGCGGGGCTGAACCCTCGAGCTGCCAGCTCGTGACCTGAGCGAAGCGGGACACTCGACTGACTGAGCCACCCAGGGGCCCCCGTCTCGCCACCTGCCCACCTGCCCAGGGCCTGGCTCCTCAGGAAGGTGTTTGGTGCTGACCAGACGGGGGCTCCTTGTAACCTTAGACAGTGTTCCAGGGAGGACGGGGTCGCGTCACTGAAAAGGCCCCGCGTGCACCAGGCCTGGAACGGGACTGGTGTGGCCCTGCTTCCCCGAGTGACAGCCCAGGGAGGGGACTCCCTCGCCCCGAGCAGGGCTTCTCAGCCTCAGCACCAGTGACGTCTGGGACCACGTCCCCCTTTGCAGTGTGTGTGCCGGAGCGTCCCGTGCTGGTTAGCGCCTCCCACTGCACGTGCGTTGCGGTCGTCATGGCCACAGATGGCTGCGGGGGGCGAGGGGGGGGCAGCGCTGACCCTGGTCGGGACCCACTGGGTTAGGCGATGCAGTCGGCCCCGCAGAGGCTCTGTATTCCATAGTCGTTTGAGCCCCTGAGGCCCAAGGACGTTGCAACATTTACAGTCGTGAACCGAGGGAGGGGGAGGTCCCTCACACGTGCTGGGCCACCCTGCTTTGTACCGTCTGAGCCATCAGGGATTTATGCAGGGTCTGCTGTGGGCCTGAAGATCTTAGTCTCCCCCTCCCCAAATTAAGCAGGCAGAGTTTCTCCGCCTCACCACACTCGCTGCCAGGAGCTCCCCCAGCTGTGACCAGCACAGCTGTCCCCAGACCTCGCCCCGCGTTCCCTGGGGACAAGGGGCAGAGTCCTCCCCTTTGAGAGCCACTACCCCAGACTTGGCTCTGTATGGAAGGACAGGGAGCCCTGCGGGGGTGACAGAGCAGCGACTCTGGATTGGGTGTCTGGAGACACCTCTGCAGAGGTGAGAGGGAAGGCCGCCGCCCGCCGCCCCGGGCCAGGGGACAGGCAAGTGCAAAGGTTCTGGGGCGGGAGGAGTTGGCGTGTGTGGGGAGAGTGAGGCCGGTGTGGCTGGAGATCGTGGTCAGGGGTGAGGGGGGAGGTCGGGAAGGGCATCAGAGCGTGGCCACGGTGGGGACCCTGGGACCATCCGGTTTCCGGTGAGCACCGAGGATGACAGCCTTGGTGTCATTTAAAGGTGCCGTCTTCTCAGACTGCTCGCCCTGGGAGCACAGAAAGGATGCTGGTGCCGGGCAAATGCCAGGCGGCCTCTCGAATTCCCGGGCGGGGCCTCAGCAGAACGCCCTTGGCATTGGGTGTCCCCGGAGTGATGCAGGGCCGCCCAGAGCCAAGGGCAGGCAGGAGGGCCGCGCGCAGGCACGCCCAGACGGCTGGGGGTTGCAGCCCGGGGGTCTCTCTGCTTGCAGGCTCCCCCACACCCTCCTGAGGTCAGCCGAGTGGTTAATGCGGACGGTTAAGAAGCTGCGGCTGGACCACGACCACACAGAAGGTGGGAGAAGGTAAGGGGTGTGGCCTCTGGGCCCTGATTCGTGAGGGTGAGGGCCTCGTAGAGGTCGCCACATTTCCGACGATGTCGTAGGTCTGGGAAAACCCCCCCTCCCTGCTGCCCCCTGCCGTTCCGTGTTGCCCCAGGCCTCTGCTCCGGCTGATCCGTGTGAGGATCTGCGTGAGGCGGCCGCATAGGCGAGGGCTGGGCTGCTCAGCCTCAGGACTGCTCACGTGGGGCCGAGTTTTCTGTGGGGGCATCCTGGGCCCTGTGGGGGGTGGGGCAGCGCCCCTGGCCTCCACCCCCTCGATGCTAGGAGCACCCCTATGTGACAACCACAGATGTCCCCAGACGTGGCCCGGTGTCCCCTGGGGCAGGATCCGGCCCAGCTGAGAACCATTGGCCCGGTGGTTAGAATGTGGGTCTGGGGTCCAGCAGACTGGGGTGGCATCAGGCAGGTCGTGTGACCTCTCTGAGCCTACTTCCCAGCCACGCGAGGCCCCGGGCACTCGGTGAATCCCATGTCTGGGGTCACCCGGCCACAAGATGGAGACCACAGGATGTCCCCCAGCGAGAGGCCCTGCGTCGGTATCGCTTCGAGTCCCCGTAGGTTCGTTTGCTCTTAGCCCTGAAAGCACTTGGGCGGCAGGAAGGGAACCAAAGGGCTCCTGGAAAACGGGGCGACGTCGCGCTCTGTGATCCGTTCCCCGGATGCAGGCTCCTGGTGGCCGGTGGGTAAATCTGTTAGGAGGTCAGTTAGTGACGGAGGCCCGGGGGCCCCTCCTCACGTGGATTGGGTTCCCGGTGGCCACAGACCGAGTCTGTGCAAGGCTGCTCGTGGCGGTGGCAGGCTCTGGAGGGCAGAGCGTGGCCTGCTGTTTCCGGGGAGCCCCCCACCCCCGCAGGGCCCCAGCGAGTGTCCTGAGGGCTGCTCAGGACTGTCCTCCCTGGAGCACGGCGCACCTGTGCCCCTCACCCCCTAGCGCCTGCCTCCCTGCCTTCCTTCTCTCTCTGCGGGTCCTTCTCACCTCTGCCCGCCGCCCTCATCCTGGGCCCTGCTGGGGTCTCTGGCGGTTGCCCCAGGGAGCGGTGGTCCTGGCTCTTGGAGCAGGAGACCACGGGCCACGGAGGCCCCAAGCTGCCTGCCAGTGGCCTCGTGGTGGGCGAGCCGTCCTGCTGATTGGCAGAAGGAAAGCGTAGGTGGACCTGGCCTAAGTGGCTTGGAATCCACTTTCATTTCCCCAGCTGTGTAAACGCCCCACTGGAGAAGCTTAGCGCAGACCGGCCCAGGATAGGGAGCAGGGCGCCTCGTTCACCGGTCCCCCCTCCCCCCGCCTCCCCTGCGGTCTCTGCACTTCTGGGGAGGAGAGAGGTGAGTGGAGGACCAGGTCGTAGCACAAAGCCGTGGCCTGTCTGGAGCTCAGACCGCCTGGCCACCTCTAGAAGATTCCTAGAAGTTTCTCCCGATGTTTCATTTCGTTTCTCATCTCCTGGGTCACGTTTTTGCTCCCTGGGCTCTCTGCAGTGATCGGAGGCAAGACCATTTTTATCATTCCTTACCGTGGACATTAGCCACGTGGTTTTGTGAACGTTCCGCCAGCTCGTAGCTTCTGGGGTCCCCTGGGGGAGGGCCTGGAGGGCGTGCTCCGTTCCTCTGCCGTGAGCAAGGCCTGAATTGTGGCAGCGGGTTTGGGGGGTGGGGTGGGGGCTGGGCCGGTCGGAGGAGTCCCCTGGCCTGGTTTTCTGGGCTCGTTGCCAGCAGCGCGGGGCCACGTGGGTTCCGGGGCGCACCGCCCGGCCTGGCCCCGGCCCCTGCCTCATGCTGCCCGCGGCCGGTGCCACCCTGTGGAGGTTCACCCAGCTCTGCGGTGGGCCGGGACGTGCCACCCGTGACCCTCACTGGGTCTCCCGTCTTCTCTGGCTTGGGTTTATTTGACCCGAGGGTCCCGAGAGCTCTGATGGCCCGCGATCCGTGCCTTCAGAGCCATCGTAGGAGGTGCTGAACTGAGGGCACCCTTTGTGGCTGGGGAGGGGGACCCGCCGGCTGGCCGTGCCCCCCGAGCCCTGGCCCGGTCAGGTAGGATGGAGCAAGGGAAGCTCCTCTGTCTCTTGTCTGATCCGGGGTCAGGCTGGACAGGGAACTCTGAGAATCGGCCCTCAGAGGCCACGGTCCGAAGTGTCTCCTGTTGGCTCTCGGAGCAGGAGACAGGGGTCCTTTCTCCTATGATGGGGGACTCTGGGGGGGGTTCTCTTGCTGTCCAGGGGCAAGTGCCTGGCCTGGGAGGTCCCGGTCCCTGTCTAGCGGTACAACTCCCACTTCTGACCAGTGAGCCCCGTGCTCCGCCCGCAAAGCAAAGCCGCTAATCCCAGAGCGCAAGGAGTCCCACCGTCCGGCAAGACCTTAGGCTGAGGGGCGCCCAGGGCGGAGGGGTGGCCGCCCTGCTCACCTTGGCCAGCCTCGCCAGGGCGCCGGGCTCTTCCGGAACCGGGTCACTGTGGCTGTGTTTAGATTTCCCTAAAGCAAATATTTGCCTGGCTAGTCCAGTCTGCTCAAGAAACGTGCTCAACAGCCTGGGGGGAGACCGGGGCGGGGGCGGGGGCGGCTCAGCCACAGCTGCTCAGGGCGCGGAGGAGGGGGCCGTCTTCTCTGCCGGGGCTCTCACACGCCTGGGCATAGCTTCTTGTGTCGCCGAGCTCTCTGGTGAGGCACGAGTTTCCCCTGCTGGACCCCAGGCTGGGTGGCAGCGGCGGTGAGCTTGGCCGATTAGTTCTGCACGCTCAGTTCGTCCCGTGTGAGTGAGCGTGTCTCCCAGAGGGCTTGATGCAAGAGAGTTGTGCCCCGGCCGTCTGTGGAATGCGTCCTGGGAGCCAGGGGCCTCCGGAGGGTCTGGGGACACTGCCGTGAATGGGACAGGCGGTCAGCGGACAGCCGTGGCCCCAAACCTCTGAGGGCAGGGCCGAGGGGACGACGGTTGTTGACACGCCTAGCGGAGAGAGGACCTTCGGTACAGACGGTCACGGAAGGCTTCTGAGGCCCCGCCGGTGTTTACGCTGAGGTCTGGTCAGACCTCCATGTAAGCAAAGAGAGGGGAAATAGTACCTGCAAAGGCCCTGGGGCGGGAAGGAGTCTGGCCTGTTTGAAGGCCAGTTTGGCTGGGCATCTGGTACAAGGGGGATGAGGTTCAAGGCAGGGATCAGAGGGCAGAGAGCCCTGAAAGCCGTGACAGAGACTTGCCCCTCCTCCCGCCCTCCCTGGGGCTGTGGAAAACCAAGGCTGAGGTTTGAGCAATGGAGTCAGATCCGCGGTGGCTCTGGGGCCTGTCAACGAGACTGTCGCCATCGGTCAGCACACAGGTGGCGGCGGCTTGGATCTCAGAAGCCTTTGTGGCATTGGGAAGAAATGGAATGATTTGGGACATGTTTAGGGGGTCTGGGACAATTGCGGGGGGCTCGCGGGGGGGATCAGGAGTGACTGACAAGGGGCAGCTTGTGAGACGTGGGCGTCATCCCCCTTCTCATCCTCTGTCCCTTACAGCCTGTCGCTGAATTCTGAGGGGCTGGAGAGGATGGCCACCGGGGCAGCCGCGGCCGAGCGGGGCGACGCAGCGGAGCCGGCCGAGCCCGGGTCCCGCTTCCGGGTGCAGAAGCACTCGTGGGACGGGCTCCGCAGCATCATCCACGGCAGCCGCAGGAACTCGGGCCTCATCGTCAGCAAGGCCCCGCACGATTTCCAGTTCGTGCAGAAGACGGACGAGTCGGGCCCCCACTCCCACCGCCTCTACTACCTGGGTAAGCCCTCCGGCCGCCGCGGGCCCCGCGTCGTGGGAGAAGGGCTTGGGTCCAGGGTACGCCATCCCAAGAGCCGTGCCACCTGCATGGCGCCTGTTTACAGTGAAGGTCCGGCGCAGGGGTGCGGGGGTAGGGGGGCAGGTGTGCAGGTGAGCTGAGCAGAGGGCAGCCCTGCCCTGTGCGTTGCGCCCGAGCTGTGGCTGGGCCTTGGCCTTGGCCCTGAGCCCCTGCGATCGTCTCCAGAACCTGCGGCTGGGCCGGTGAGTGACTCCTGGGAGTGCGCGCTGTGGGCCTGTGTGGAGAGGTCAGGCACCGCGAGCATGCACCCTGGGGCAGCTGCGTGTCACTTGCCTGTGCGCCGGGGCCCGGGGGTGGCACGTCTTGCGTCACTGGCCGTCGCTGGTAGGTCTGTATTCCCAGCCGGCCACGCGAGGGCCCTAAGGCACCGGATGGGGCTCCCGCAGGCCCGGCTCCTGGTAGGTGGGCAGCAAATGTCTGTCAAGCAAGTGACCCTTTGCCCTAAGGGCTTGCGGGGCTCCCCAGGAACAGGGCCAGGCATTTCCCTTTGGAAACCACACGTCCCACGACTGGTGACTCGGGGCAGGTTTGCCGCCTCGGCCCTCAGCTCCGACATCGGGGGCCTGATCCCCTGCCCCAGGACGATGCCGGATCCAGCTGGGCCCTCGCTCAGGGTTGACGTGAGGGGTGACACGCCCGGCTCCACGACGGTTGTCCTCTGCCTGCCGAGGGCCACAGCAGCAGCTGCCGTGAACGCCGGTGGCTCTCCCCTCCCCGGAGCCGGTGCAGCCCCTCCAGAGGACACGTGTGTGGAAAGCACGTGGTGGTTTGGCGAGCACGAGGTTGGGCAAGGAGGGACCGGGAACAGGGCTCAGCAAGCAACCACCATCTGCTCTGGAAGTCCAGTCTCGCTGGTCCTCAGCCAGCCCCCTTCCGTGGCTGCTCCGAGTGTGGTTGCAGCCGAGGCTGTGACCCCGCAGCCCTGCAGCTGGAAACCTGCACGATGTGGCCCGCTACAGACAAGGGACGCCAGCTCTGGCCCTGGAGAGGCGAGGACAGGGCCTGCTTCGGGCCCCGTCACCTCCGGGGGCGTGACTTCCAGGGTCAGAGGTGCCGGGACACGGGGACCATGGTGGCAGCTGCGTCTCTCCTCCCTGTGGCTCGGTGACCCCAGCACGGCTTTCCAGCCATCACCTACTCACCCCTGGGCTGCTGTCACGTGCAGGGCACGTGCGCAACTTTCCTGGGGCTCCCGCGGTCACAAGCCACCCCTGACTCCGTGGCTTAAACAACGGAAATGGATTCCGTCGCAGTTCTGAGGCAGAAAGTCCGAAATCAGTTTCTCTGGGCCAGAACCAAGGCGTCCACAAGGCTGCGCTCCCTGGGGGAGGGGAGGGGAGGGTCCACTCCTTGACCTTCCAAGTTCCGGTGTGGCCGCCACCTCTGACCTGTGCTGAGAGCTGCCTCCGTTCCCTCGCAAGGACACGTGATTGCACTTGGGGCCCACCTGGGTGGCCCAGGCGGACCATCGACTTGATCCCATCCGCAGGGCTCCTCTTGCCGCAGGAGGTGACATACGGGTTCTGGGGATTCGGACCTGAGCACTTGGGGGGCAATGGTCCAGCCAGCTGCAGAGCTGCTGAAAGGGACAGAAACCCTCTGAGCTGGTTGGAACCACCAGGGGGGCCCCAGGGGAAGCAGGTGCGTGTGCCACGGAACCCCACCCTGGGCCTCGCGTCGTGGCCCTGAGAACTGCGTCCGCGCCTCTCCGCACGCCGCCCTCGCCGCGTGCCTGCCGTGACCGGGGCCATCTCTGTTCCAGCCACCGGCACAAAAGGATGAGCTCTGGGAGAGGGAACTGGGCTGGTTCAGTGTAGAGCTCATGTCTTGTGCGGGGCCCATGCATGGGGCTGGGGGTGGCTGGTCCCTGCAGTCCGTAGGATGCCCACCACCACTGTGGGTACGGGACGGCCCTAGACAAGGGCTGTGGGCGTGGCGGAGGCCCCAGAGCCCTCCCAGGGCATCTCCGAGCCATCCTGCCTCTTCTGCGGTGACCTTTGAGCTCATCCATGTGCGTCAGTGCGTACCTTCGGGTGCCTTTGAGCTCACTTCATGTCCAAGTTCTTGGGGACAAGCCTCCCTGGAGCTCCCACGTGCTTTTGTGACAGGTCATCGTGCTGGCCTGGCACCGGAGAATCCCGCCGCCAGCTGTGCGTGTTGACAGGACAGGAGGGGCCTCCGAGGGCCTTCCCTGCGTGCAGCCCGTCCCCTCTGCCTCCCTGGCCCCCGCCCCCCCCCCCCCCGCTTACCGTAGCCGGGGCGCCAGGGACCTCTTCTGGATGCACATGATGCGAAGTGAGCCAGCAGAGGAGGGCTGTGCTGACTCCCGCTGCCCGGGGGGCTGGGGCCCGGACGGCAGCTTCCTGGCTCCACGGGGGTCATCAGTCTTGTCCCCCTGCAGCAGAATCGTGCGGGACAGAGGAGGACACAGGGTCTCTGACAACTCGGGGAGTCCCTTGCGAGGGAGGGAGAGAGGCCTCTTGTGTCCTCCTGAGCCAGAGCAGAGCCGGGCCGCCCGCCGCCCCGGTGGGTGTTGTGGGCTGGGGTGCCGTCCCCAGAGGTGAGGTGGAGCTGGTCAGGGGCAGATGGGGGGGCAGGGACAGCAGAAATCAGACCCCGGGCTGCTGCGCCCAGCGTGTGGCGTCACCGTCACAGGTGCCAGGGCAGCACAGGGAAGGTGCTGGTCTGTGCCACTGGGTGCCACATTTATTAATCCACTGGGCAGAGGAGGTGGCCCCGATGTCCTTGGCAAGGCTTTTCTGTTGACTTCCTGTTTGGAAAGCCCTGGCTCTCCTGGAAAGTTCCGAGCACAGCGGCCGGTCCAGAGCTCATGCCGCGGGGCTGCAGACTGCCGGCCCTCCGAGCGGCTCCCGCATAGCTTTTCAGTGACGTGGGGTTCACTCTTCTCTTCTAAGCTCGCTCTTCTAAGGGTGGGCGACGCCATGGTTTCCAGTGCACTCACAGCATGTGCAACCACTGCTGTCTGGTTCCAGAACGTTCCGTCACCCCGGAAAGAAACTCTGGGCCCAGCAGCCCTCCCCTGCCTCCCGCCCCCGGCCCTTGGCATCGCACGTAAATGGGATCGGGTGCCATGAGACTGTTGTTCCCCACGTGTCACGTGGGTGTGAGAAGGAGGGACGTCCGGGGACTGGGGTGGCACCAGGCCTGTGCCTCGAGCTGGGGCTGCGAGGCAGACGGCATGGCGTCAGGGGGCCTCGGCCGTGAAATCGCGTTTCCTGCACATGAGCTTCATGAGGTTGGCCTGGAGGCCTTTCTTGAAACACGTTCTCCTCTTACTGACTCAACTTCCCGTGCCGCTGTGACCGTAAGCGGGGAGCCCCAGTGGACCGCCGCGTCCACGAGCCGTCCGTAAAGAAAACTGTGACAAGAACTCGGGCCCCCCCGTCCCGCCCACGGAGGCGAGAGCACGTGCGTGCGGGGAGGCTCCCGGGAGGCGGCCGAGGCCACCACGTGAGTCATCCCTGGAGAAGCCCGGGGCCGAGGGGCCCTCCCGCAGCCCCGCCGCCGTCCCTGAGCTGGAGACGCTGCCGGGTGGAAGACAGGCTGTCACTTTATTTGCCGCTAAGAACGGGACAGCACCTTGACGGTGGGACGCAGCCGGGAGGCCAGAACATGAGACGCTGGCGACTCCCTGGTGGGACGGCCCACGTCTCTCCGAGCCACCCATTCCGGATGCCGCGTGACGTGCCCTTCTTCGTCCCGCCCCTCTTGTCCTCGCAGAATCAGTTACCGTCCTTACAGACAGCGCAGAGCAGATCAGTGGGCAGCGTCTGGGGACCGCTGTGGCGTCGCCTCGGCTGCTGGCATCTAGCGGGTGGGGCTGGCCGGCGCGCTTCCGGCTCCCTTCCTGCGATGCCTCTCCCTCCGACCCTGGATTAATCCTTGGCCTCCGCCGAAGCCAGAACAGCAACAGACCCCGAGACCTGAGCCTCACCTGTCGGGGGCTGGGTTTCGCTCCCCCCTTCACTTCTCTGTCCCAACGACTCAGACGCGGAAGACGTCTGCTAATGTGCTCGAACCCAGGGCCAGAGCATCTGTGGGGAGGGCTGTGCCTCCAGGGGAAGCGGAACCAGCCGGCCCAGCCCCGGGGAGCCAGGGTCACGGCCGACCAGCCCTTGCCCAGAACCCTGGTCCTGCTGTGGGCGAGGCCACCCACCCTGGTTTTTCTCTCTTGTCCCCAAGGGATGCCTTACGGCAGCCGCGAGAACTCGCTCCTCTACTCAGAGATCCCCAGGAAGGTCCGGAAGGAGGCCCTGCTGCTCCTGTCCTGGAAGCAGATGCTGGATCACTTCCAGGTGAGCCTCGAGCTGCCCGGGGCCCCTGCGACTCTGATAAGGGCTCTTATCAGAACTACCTCTTCTCGATGGCTCACCAAAGGCTTGGAAGCAGCCTTGGGTGGAGGCCCTGCAGTGGAGACTTGGCCAATAATTAATGTTACCCCAAGTCAGGTCCCCAGGGAAGAGAGGGCTGGCGAGGGAGGGGCGAGGGTGCCTTTGGTGCGTTACGTTGACTTGGTTGTGACGGCCCAGTGGCCACAAGCACGCACGGCCGCCCGCATGGCTGCGCGGCCCACCAGGCGGGGTCACTGCACTCTGGGTTCTGCTCTGCTTTTCAAACGTGCATTTCTTGCCGGCAGCATTGCTCGAGTCTCCACATCGCGTTCAGAGCTCACCTCGGGGCAGCTGCGCTGCGCCCCCCCCTGCCCCCCCCAGCAGCTCTGGGTGGATGGGAGGTGGTCCCGGCAGGAAGGAGGGTGTCTGTGGCTTGGGCGCTGGGGGCCAGGGAAAAGGACCTCGGGCAGCCCCCTCCCGTGCCGTTGGCGAGGGGACAGCCCCTTCTGCCTTGGAGAGGCTCTCTGGGCACGTGTGGGCACGAGAGAGCCCAGCGACGGGCTGAGGGAGGAGGAGCCTTGGGGGAGCCCCGAGCCTGTCAGGCAGCCTGTTACTGAGCCTGCTGGGCACTGTGTGGCCACCGGACTGGGGGGCGCCCCCGAG
>PJEM01015719.1:0-17349 GCA_004023845.1 Helogale parvula | reverse complement strand
TTCCTCTTCCAGGCCAGCAACAGCCTCTTCCACTGCCGCGACGGGGGCAAGAACGGCTTCATGGTGGGTCCTCGCTGGGGCTGGGGGCGGGGCGGGCAGCTGGGCTGCCTCCTGTCCCCCCTGAGCCAGGCCTCCGTGTCCCCCAGGTGTCCCCCATGAAGCCCCTGGAGATCAAGACCCAGTGCACTGGGCCCCGCATGGACCCCAAGATCTGCCCTGCCGACCCCGCCTTCTTCTCCTTCATCAACAATAACGACCTGTGGGTGGCCAACATCGAGACGGGCGAGGAGCGGCGGCTGACCTTCTGCCACAGAGGTGAGGCCACGCCCCCACCCCGGGCCCCCAGTGCAGCTCCCGGAAGGGCCCCCGTTCCCACTGCATTTCCCCCCAACCACCAGGCGCCTTCTGCGACCCTGCCGTCCCGGTTCCCTCTCCTGTGGGGTCCTGCCGTGGCTCTGCCGTGGCCTCTGTGTGACTCGGCCACGGTGGCCTGTGCCCCACCAGGCGCCCGTTCTGCCTCTGCTCGTTGGAACCCCTCACCCCCACCCCTGCGGCCCGACCCCTCCTCCTCCACCCCGCCATCCGACTCGAGCTCCGATCTCACGGCTCCCTGGGCTCTCCCTCACCCCCTGCTTCTCCTGCCTGTGTGTGTGGGGCTCTGCGCCCATCAGGGCCTCCGATCCCACGGCCCCCTTCCCGCCACAGCCCCGGTGCCTTCTCTCTAAGCCCGAGCTGCTCAGCTCAGGCGGCCTGGACACTGGCCATGTCCGGAGACACTGTCAGCTGTCACGGCTGGTTGAGTGGGCAGGGGCCGGGGGTGCGGGTCAGCCCCTCAGGGCTCTGGGCGCCCTCACCTGGGGGACGGTCCAGCCTCGCACGTCCACAGTTCCTCACCGCACTGGCTCTCTCCCCTCCAGGCTCGCCCAGTGTCCTCGATGACCCCAGGTCCGCGGGCGTGGCCACCTTTGTCATCCAGGAAGAGTTCGACCGCTTCACCGGCTACTGGTGGTGCCCCGCCGCCTCCTGGGAGGGTAGGCGCCCCTGTGCTTGCGAAAGCCCTTCCGTGCGCGCCCCTTTTGTTAACGGGGCCACAGTCTGCCTGCATTTCTGCCCTTGGCCCTTTTCACGTGAACCAAACCTCCGCAGCCTTTCTGCTGATAGCTGTGTCCCAAGCCGTTCAGGCCGTGCTGACAGGACACCTCAGACCCAGGTGGCTGGTAAACAACAGACATTTAGTGCTTCAGGTTCTAGAAGCTGAAATCCAAGGCCAAGGAGCCGGCAGATTTGGTGTCTGTGGAGAACCTGCTTCCTGGTCCGCTGAGCGCTGTCCAGGGTGCTGTCCCAGGGCCTCCGTCCTGAGGGCATTGGTCTCATTCCTGGGAGTCCCACCTCCCCATACCAGCGCCCTCGGGTAGGACTTGACATTTGAATTTGGGGGCACGAACACTCTGTCTGTTGCGGTCAGGACACAGAGGACTCTAATGACTAACTGTCCCTGGGGTGAGGACGGACCCCGGCGCGCTTAACTAGCTCCACACCCACGGACGCTCTGGCTATTTCTGGTTCTGGGTTTGGATTTTGCCTCTTGTTATAAACGGTGCTACGACAGATGTTTCTATATGCCTGTTCTGATCTGGGAGTTTCTCGGTGGTTCTTAACCAGGGATGACTCTGCTCCCAGGGGACACCAGGTGATGTCTGGGGACATTCGTGGTTGTCATGATGGGGTGGCTATGGGCATCGAGCGGGCAGGAGGCAAGGGTGCTGCTCTGCGCTGTGCAGCGGCCAGGACGGCCGTCTCCCACAGGGAGGGATCCAGCCCCAAGTGTCAGCAGGCCCGAGGCGCCTAAGTCTTTTCGCAGAGAAAGTTCCAGCCGTGACAGCTGAGCTGACGCCAGCCCTGGCTTAAATCTCGATGGGCTGCCTTTCTATGGAAGAAGCCAGACCAGTGGGTCTCTCTGTATCTCCCTTTTCCTGTCCGTGTAGTGCAGGGGTGTCTCGTCCCTTCCAGCATTCAGTCAAGCAAAATCCATCTTCTCCAGGTGGGGGACTTGTTTCTGGAACGTTCCAGCAGCATCAGGCGCTCTTGCGCTGCTGATTGATTTCTCTGTGGCCTTCAGACCCCCCTGAGTTTCAGCTGTGCTCACTTCGGGGCACCGGGCTCCGGCTGTCTGAGGTCAGAGCCCCGCCTCCGGTTCGCTCTTGCCTCTCGTTCGACTCACCTGGTCCCTAGATTGACTTAAGAGGAAGACTTTATGGCCGTCCCAAGAGAAGAAAGACACTAAACCCCGTGATACGAAGAAGCCAGTGCGATATGTTCAAGCCCCGTCAGAGGGGCACCAGAGGCCCCCTGGTCTCAGGCAGGGGCGCAGGTTACGGGGGAGAGTGCCGTGACCTCTCCTCCCCCCCGGCCGGGGTCCTCGGGGCACTGCCACGTGGCGTGTTCCCCCGCAGCCCGTGGCTCTGGAGCCGGTCCGGGCTCAGCTCATTCAGCCCCTACCTCCTTGCAGGCCTGAAGTGTCCTGGTCAGTAAGATGGGGTCGTTGGCAAAGAACCGGGTCTGTCCCTCTCAGCACCCTGGGCCACAGGGCGGGCTCATCCTTTGCGCTGGGGGCCGCCCTGAGCACTGTGAGGTGTTGAGCAGCACCCCTGACCTCCTTGAGGTGTCCCTCGGGCTCTGACCGCCACAGGTGACCCCTGGGCATACAGAACGGCCCCAGGTTGGGACCCACTGGTCTGGATGGACTTAGAAGCCCTTGCTCTGGCGTGCGGGTGCAGCTCAGGAAGCCGCTGACACCAGGCCATCAGTCTCCTGGGGCAGCCCCTGCCCAGACCCCACACCGTGGTCGCCTCCTGTGCCGTCTCACACAGAGGATCGGGCTTTTCTTGGGCCACGGCTACCCGAGAGCGTTCTTCCTGGCTGCCAGCGTCTGAGGCCAGGAGGCCCCCATGTGGGGCGGGTGGACACAAGGCCTGAGTCAGGGCCTCGAGCCCAGGGCCGCTGGGGCTGCCAGAGCCAAGCCCCACAGATGCGGCGGCCTGACAGCAGGCATTTGCTGTCCTGGTCCTGGGGACGGGAAGTCTGCCACCAGGTGTCCCCGGGCTGCTCCCTCGGCATGCTGATGGCCATCTGCCCCCCTCGTGTCCATGTGGTCGTCCCTCTGCGTGTTGTGCCCTCATCTCTTGTTTGGGGACGCTGGTCAGATTGCATTGGGCCGCTCTGACGACTTCCTCCCTCACACCCCCTCCCCAAACGCAGCCTGCTCCCAACAGGGCACTTTAGTTCAGCTCTGCAATACCACCTAGGGCCACCTCATGCCATTTCATGCCAGGAGTAGCTCAGTTCTCGGTCCCATTGTGCAGGTAAGAACGCTGAGGCCCTGGATGCGATGTGACAGAGTAAACAGCAGAGCCAGGCTTCCAGCCCCGGGGCTCAGGCTCCTGTGCGGGCCCAGCCATCGCGGAGCTGGGTCCCCCATGCGTGCAGGAGAGGAGCGGGGTGACCCCAGGGAGGCACGGTGCCCCCCCAGCAGCTCCCCTTGCCCCCTCCAGGTCTGGAAGGCTGCAAGACGCTGCGGATCCTGTACGAGGAAGTTGATGAGTCCGAGGTGGAGATCATTCACGTGCCGTCTCCGGCGCTAGAAGAGAGGAAGACGGACTCCTACCGCTACCCCAGGACAGGTGCGGGCGCGGGGCCAGGGCCCAGGGCTCCCAGGGCAGGTGTGCACCAGCCGGGACCCGGAGAGGCATCGGGGCTGGTGCTACGGCCAGGGGGCACCTGCTCCCTGCCTCGGGGCCTGGGGGGTGGGGGGATGGTGCGGGAGGGGCACGAGGGGCTGCGGGCCGCCTCCAAGGGCATGTCAGGTATTTGTCACCTTGTGAGGGTGCGGCCCCGAGTTCACCCTGTTTCTTAAAGAGTCAGAAATCCAGGTTTCTCCAAGAAACAGAGACTCTCTGCTCCTTCAGCGCTCCTCGAATCATTTAAAAATGCTTAGCGAGCGGCACAAAGTACGTTGCAGGCCAGACTCAGCCTGTTCTTGGTCCCCTGGGAGGCGTGTGGTAAGCACCTACTGCGTGCTCCACAATGCCAAGCCCCGGTGCGGGTGGGAAACTGAGGCTCAGGGATGCGGCTGCAGGGCGGGGTGGGGTGGGGCCTGACTGCAGGCTGGCGCCTGACCCACGCCCGGCTCCGGCCAGTGCCTCGGCCTCCTGGCAGCTCGGGACCCAGCCGGGGCACATGGGACGTCCGTCCGCATCATCGACGGTCTTAGCGCGGACGTGTCCTGTCTTTGCGACCAACTCCCAGGCTCTCCACAGGCAGGGAGGCACGTGCTTTCCGTTTTGTCCTCCACGACCCGGCCTCCCACCCGGCACAGGGTCTGGCCCGAGTTCTTAAATGGTGAAGACGGTTGTTACAGAGCAAGGCCCGGGGCCAGATTCAGAAAGGCCTGCCCGAGGGACTTTGTGCCCGGACCAGGGAGTTGACGCACCCACGGAGGGACCTTTGGATACCTGGTCCTGTCCCGCCCCTCCCTTCGCCTTCCTGGGGCCTCGCCCCACAGCCTCCGCCCCTGACCCCTGCCGGCCTCACCTCCCTTCTGTTTCCACAGGCAGCAAGAATCCCAAGATCGCCCTGAAGCTGGCCGAGTTTCAGACCGACACTCAGGGCAAGGTGAACGGGGAGGGGCTTCCGGGTGAGGAGGGGCGGGGCTGGCGTAGGTAGTGCGATGGGGGACGGTGGGCGGCCCCAGCAGGCACGGCCCCTCCTTGGCAACCAAAAGCAGAACCGGCTCTGCCTCATAGCGCCCCGTCACTCTTGCCTTTGGCTGGAAACTGAGTGGTGGGCCCTGCCTCACCTGCCGCCGGGTGGCCCTGAGTGTGGGGAGTTCGTGTGACGAGCAGCCCTTGAGCAGAAGGTCCCACTGGGGCTTCCAGAATGGAGAGCTCTGTGGGGTAGTCGTGTGGGGAACGGGGCGGAGCCTCACCTGTAACGTCACCGGGATGGTCGGTGCCCTGTCCCCAGTCAGTGTCCACAGCAAGGGGCCTCCTGGCCCAGGGAGCACGTGCTCAGGACCCCACAGCCAAGAGGCAGGAGGGGCTCTGACACAAGGGCCCAGGGGAGGCCAGGTCAGAGCTGTGAGCACTCAGGCCGCGGAAGGTCTGGCAGATTTGGGCCACGGTGCCATTCCGCGTGAGGCTTCCGGAAAGGCACAAGATAAAATGCGCTTATTTTCATGATTGGGGGTTAGGTTTTGGTTTGGGAATGATCAGGCCCGAACCAAACCCTCTCTGCGCCCCGTACCAGAATGTTCTGGCAGACTTTGCGCAGACCCGACGTCAGGGGCCCCGCTGAGGCCCCTGCCAGCAAAGTGGTTCTTGGCCCAGCAGAGCAACGAGGTCCCGGCCCCGGGCGTGGGGCCAGGGTGTCCTCCGGAGCTGGCCGCTGTGTCGCCCAAGGCCTCCCGGCTCTGCGGTGACAGCCCCCACCAGAGCCCAAGGTCTCCAGCCACCAGGCTGTCCTGACCGAGTCCCACGTGCGGGGGGCTCAGACAGCAGAAGCGTATTGCCCCCCGACTCCGGAGGCTAGACGTCTGGTCGCAAGGTGTGGGCAGGCTGGCTCCTCCCGTGCCTGCGAGGGGTCTGTCTCTGGCCTCCTGCCTTGCCTTCTCCCTGCATTTTGTCACCGGGTGTCCTCTGCCTGGCACCGCAGGCCACGCCTCCCCTGACAAACACGGGGGGGGGGGGGGTGCCCTGCTCCAGCACCGCCTTACCTGATTACACCCGCGGCCACCCTGTTTCCAAATACGGCCCCTTCTGAGGCCCTGGAGTCAGGACCCCAACATAGAGACTTCGGGGACCCAGTGTCCCTCCCTCCCAGGCAGCACGTGGCCCGGCCCGAGCGCGACCCAAGTCTGCTCTCCCTGCAGATCGTGGCGACCCAGGAGAAGGAGCTGGTGCAGCCCTTCAGCACGCTCTTCCCCAGGGCCGAGTACATCGCCAGGGCCGGCTGGACCCGGGACGGCAAATAGTGAGTGTCGCCCGGTCACTCGCCTGGTGACCCCTCTGCCCCTCTGCCCATAGCTGGGCCCCAGGCCACCACCCTACCCGACGCCCGCTGCCAAGGGTGGCTCTCGTGTTTGTTCACCGGTCGGGGGTCAGAAAATCCAGGGGGGGGCGGGTGTCCCGTCACACACGGAGGCGCTAGGAGAGCCACACTGCAGTGCCCGGAGGTGGAGTCTCATGGGCACGGGCCACACTCGGTGACATGTGGACTTGGGGCTGCGTCATGGGGTTGACAGCTGCTTTTATTTATTTTTTAATTTTTATTAAAAAATTTTTTTAATTAAGAAAATTTTTTTTAATTTATTTTTGAGAGCGCGAGCAGGGGAGGGTCAGAGAGAGGGAGACATAGAATCGGAAGCAGCTCCAGGCTCTGAGCTGTCAGCACAGAGCCCGACGTGCGGCTCTACCCACGAACTGTGAGATCATGACCTGAGCTGAAGTCAGGCGCCCCCCAGGCGCCCCTCAAAGCATTTGGTTTGAGGACAGAATGTAATGACTGAGTAGCTCCCAAATAGGATTTTTTTTCAAGCAACGTCTACACAACATGGGGCTTGAACTCACGACCTGGAGATCAAGAGTCACACACTTCACCCGCTGAGCCAGCTGAGCGCCTCCCTTCCCCCCGACGGGGTTTTTTTTTAAGGAGCTGTTTGCTTGCCTCTGTCCGAGTCCTCGAGGACTTGTGGTGTTTGACAGAATAAATAACTCACTTCCAAAAAAAAAAAAGAAGTACATTGTTCATTCAGAGCAAAACAGGAAACAGAGGACAGTGCGTGTGGGCCGAGGGTCTGGCTGGGACTCCGAACGTTTTGGAAATGCTGCTCTCGGCCCTAAGGACACGAGCTGTTTCCGGAACAGTGGGGTTGCAGAGCCGCGCCGCCTCTAGTTTTCTGCGGCGGGCACCGCGGGGCCGCTTGGCCAGGCCGCCAAAGGAAGAGGGGTCCTGAGGTTACGCGTGGGGGAAGGGAGGCGTCTGCCCCGGCTCCCCTCGCTGCGCCCTGAGGCTCCGGCGTCCGTCTCTCCCCGCTGTCCCAGCGCCTGGGCCATGTTCCTGGACCGGCCCCAGCAGCGGCTCCAGCTCGTCCTCCTGCCCCCCGCCCTGTTCATCCCCGTCACCGAGAACGAGGAGGCGCGCGTGGCCTTGGCCAGAGCGGTGCCCAGGGATGTCCAGCCGTACGTGGTGTACGAGGAGGTCACCGACGTGTGGATCAACGTAAGCGTGCAGGGGTGCCGGCCCCCCCCCCCCCCGCGTCCCCAGCTGGGCGGGGCCGTGGGTGGGGTCTGCGGGCTGAGTGGCTGCTGCCCGTCGGCGCCCCGCCCCCTGACGCACACTCTCCCCTGCCCGGCAGGTTCACGACATTTTCTACCCCTTCCCTCAGTCGGAGGGAGAGGGCGAGCTCTGCTTCATCCGCGCCAACGAGTGCAAGACTGGCTTCTGCCACTTGTACAAGGTCACTGCCATCTTAAAGCCCAGCGGCTACGACTGGAGTGAGCCCCTCAGCCCTGGGGAAGGTGAGCGAAGCCTGCCTGACACCGTCTGGCTGGCACGGGTCGGTGAAGTGGGGGGTGGGGGGCGGGGGGGCAGGAGGAGCGAGAACCCAGCCTTTCCCGAACACGTGTCCCGGTCTGGCGGGGGTCACCACAGCCAGCTGGTAGCTCGTCTTATAAGTAGCATTTATTTCACACCTACCGCATGCCAGGCCCTTCTCACGCCAGGGGTCGGCACACCACAGCCACAGATCAGATGAGGCCCACTGCTTGTTTTTGCAAATAAAGTTTTATTGGTACACGGTCACGCTCATTCATTTACAGATTGTCTGTGGCTAATCTGCCACGATGACACAGTTGAGTAGGGTGACAGCAGTGTGACAGACACCTTGCAAAGCTGAAAACATTGCTCTTGGGCCCTTTATATGAAAAGTGGCCGCCCCCTGCTCTGGGTGCCAGGACCATGATGCTAAAAAGAGAGAGGAAATCCCGGCTCTTGTGGAACTCTCTAGTGGGGGAGGCGGGCAAGCATCCAGAATCGGGTGAAGAGCCCGCCTCGGGGGTGATGAGCAGCACGAGAGCTTGGAGAGTGAAGGGCGTCCTTCTAGCACAGGGGTCAGGGGGACGTCTCTGCTAACGTGTCATGAGCAGAGACCTGGAGCAGGTGGCTGAGGCAGCCATGCGGATCACTGCAGCTGGAGGGCATGGCCTGTGCAGAGGTCCTGGGGCAGTGGCTGCCCGGCCTGTTGGACTAGTGGGGAGGAGGCCCATGTGGGCGGGAGAAGAGTTGTGGTGGGAGGAGGGGAGGGAGGAGGGGAGGGCCGGGCCGGTCACACAGCGCCTCGGGGCCTCGGGGAGGACTTGGGCTTCTACCATTGATCTGACATCAGTGTCAAGCCCGTTCCTGGGGTTGCTGCGTGGAGGACAGCCCGGGGGTGAGGAGCGGGGACAGTGATGGGGCCCGGCAGCAGGCTGGTCGAGCCCGGGCGGATTCTGTTCTGGATGCGCTTTGGCCTCCGAGTCAACCTTCTACTGGTGGATCGGATGCAGGGGCTGAGAGAGAAAGAGGAAAGGCCCAGGAGCCTCGCAGGGTCCGGGAGGGTGAGCGTGAGACAGAGCGTGGGAGGGACACTCAGGAGAGAGACGTCCGGTTGGGGCTCGGATGTGTTCACGCCGACGCGCCCACGAGTGGACGTGCTGTGCGGGCAGGTCTGCCTGCAGGGAGTTGCGGGGAACGGACCGATTACCTTCGAAGGGTAGGCGGGTGTCCTCACACCGGGGCGGGCCTCCGGAGGCCGGAGGTCGCCTTGGCTGAGAGCCAGCAGAGCCCCTCAGGCCGTCCCCACTGGGCGCTGCGGTCACCAGGCCAGGTGTCCTCAGTGGGGGCGTCCCGTGCTCTGTTAGGGGCAGAGCCGCATCCCTGACCCCTGCCCATTCAGTGCCAGGAGCCCCGAGGTCCTGACAGCCCCCGATGTCCCCAGATGCCACTCGGAGTCCCCCAGTTTAGAGGCCGCACCTGCACGGGGAGCAAGGCCTGGGAGTGTCCGGCGTCCAGGGCGCCGCCCCCGAGCATCAGGAACAGGGGACGCTGGGAACGGGCGGGGCTCGAGTGAGACGGGAACGGAGGAGTGACTGCTCTTGGGGACCTGTCGTTGCTGCCACTCGGGGGGTCACACAGGCAGCACAGCCTGGCTAGGCCGTCCCAGCGGCGGGTTCCCTGCTGCGGCCGTCTGTCCCTCTGACTCGGCCTGGCACCCGCTGCTCCAAGCTCGGGAGCCCTCCCTGGGGAGCTTCACTCCTGCCTGGGGCAGTCAGTGGGCGGAGCCCGCGGCAGGTGCCCCTCAGGGACCTCCCACCCTGGCAGTGGGCACGCCAGGTTTCCTGCCCACCCTGCACAGCCCGCCTGGTGCCCAGCTCACACCTACCTTCACGTGGCCCGTGCCCGCCTGGGGAGCAGGTGGCCGAGAAGGCAAGACCTCTGTCGCTTCGGACCAGATGGCAGGAGTTATTTACAGGTGCCATCGCTTCGGGGGTCCTGGGGAAGAGGAGGGAAGGTCAGGGGCCTGGAGCACCAGGCAGAAGTGGGGACCCGAGCAAGAGCGGTGTGTCCAGTCCGCACGAGGTGACCTTGGCGGCAGGGGAATCCCTCGAGAGAGGGCCCAGCAGGTGTGGTCGGCGGTCGCTGCACTGAGAAGTGCAGCCTTGAACCCGGAAGGCCTAGGGGACGTGGCAGCCGGGAGGGCGGCGCACGGCCAGCTGTCGGCGGTGCTCTGGGTCCTCCAGGGGGCGCCGGTCGCCTACGGCAGCCCTGCGCCTGCTTGCTGCGGGCCCCACGCAGAACGGGCGCCGGTAAGGGTCTGAAGGAGCAAGAAGTCAGCGTGGCCAGCCTCCGCGAGTGGGGGCCGTGGGAGGAACGTCCCTCCCTCCCAGGTCCAGCCGGGACCCACGTCTGGGCCCAGATCGCCGCACCAGGAGCTGGTGTCTTCCAGGCCTGTGTCAGGCGGGCACAGTGTGAAACAGCCGTCCGCGTGAACTGTCTAAATAAATTTGTGATACGTGCCAGCTAGCATCCCGTAGTTATTTACCCGATGGGAATTCAGGAGTGAGATGCACCAAAACAACGAAACAAAACCCCCCCAAAAGTCGGTCATAGGAATCCAGCCGAACCTCCGAAGGGTTCTAACCAAGATCTCGTTCCCCAAAACCTAACGTGTTCTAAGAGGTCGCGGGTCCACAGTCCAGAAGTTGCCGGTTTGGGCCGTGCGGGGCTCTAAATTCCGAGGTCTGGTTTTCCCCGGGGGGTGTGGCCCCTGGCCCCGCCTCCCACTGGGCGGGGTCGCCTGGGCTCCGGTGGACTTGGGCCTTGGTGCCCCTCACGGCTTCCCAGGGGGCCCCCTTCACCTCTTGCTCTCCTTGCTTACAGATGAATTTAAATGCCCCATCAAGGAGGAGATCGCGCTGACTAGCGGCGAGTGGGAGGTTTTGGCGAGACACGGCTCCAAGGTACCAGCATCCCCTTGCAACCCTCCCCGCCCGCCCTGCACGCGCACTGGGCACACACACACGTGCGCAGACACGTGTGCGCACGCTTCAGCTGCCCTCGGAACCCCGCGCCTGTGTTCCTCTCTCCCCTCCTCCTGCTCCGCTCCATCCGCCCCTGGGCACCCGTCGCGTCCCGTCAGCCTCTCCCGCTCCGGGAACCCACATCTCCCTGGGGGAGCAGCGTGTGGGCCGCTGGGCCTGCAGTGGGACTGCCCTGCGGCCCCCGGCCCTCGCGGGGACACACCAGGCCTTGCCTCCGACCCAGTCTGCTGCGCCTGGGTCCAGTTCTACAAAATTCCAAATGTTACGGAGAGAGCTTTTATTTTTAATGTTTATTTTATTACTTCATTTTTGAGAGAGAAAGAGCGTGAGCACGCATTAGTGGGGGAGGGGCAGAGAGGGAGACACAGAATCCGAAGCAGCTCCAGGCTCCGAACTGTCAGCACAGAGCCCGACGCGGGGCTCAAACCCATGAACTGTGAGATCCTGACCTGAGCTGAAGTCGGAGGCTTAACCGACCGAGCCCCCCAGGCGCCCCGCTGGGGAGAGCTCGTTATCGGCCTTCCTGCATCCCTCCCTCTCACCAGCATAAATGCCTCCCGGACCAAAGGCAGGCGCGGGAAACGTTAGCACACGGGCATGTCCGTGCCATGGGCAGTAGGGGTCAGTAAACACCTCAGTGACCAAGTGACGAGTGACGGGCAGGTCCGGGTCCCTTAGACACGGATGTTGATGAGAGCCTGTCCACACCTTCCCTGACTTGGAAAGACGTCCCTGTGAATCGTTGGAAAGGGAGCGAGTGGGGACACCATGCAGGACACGCGGCCCTGATTCTGTCAGATCTCACTCACATCTTATTTGGGAGGCGAGGTCAGAAGGTCGGTACCAGAAGGTCGAGGGCCGCCCCGCCTGCTCTGCTGCGGTAGGTTCTTGCCAGGAAGCACCGCCTGGCCCTTGGCGGCGGGGAGCTAACATTCACGGTCCTCGTCTGTAAAATGGGACCGTCGGAGCACTCCGGTCTGCTCGTCTTGACGGCAAGTCTCTGTCCCTCAGCACTGCCCTGCTGGGGTGCCCTGAGCATTGTGGGGTGTCAGCAGCACCCCCACCCCAGGTGTGGCAACCACAGATGTCCCTGGACATTGCCAAATGTCCCCCTAGGGGACTGGAACGTAACTCGAAGTCCCCAGTGCCCCGCCTGGCGTACCCACCAGCCAGAGGTCTCCCTTTTCTCTACCACTGGGGGCGTTTCTGAGTTTGCTCACCTGGGTTTTTACCCAGAAATTTTAAAGAAGCCTTGGGAACATTTTATTTTATTTTATTTTTATTAAAGAAGAATTTTAAGATATTTATTTATTTTAATTTTAATGTTTATTTATTATTGAAACAGAGATGCTCTGAGCACGAGCAGGGGAGGGGCAGCTAGAAAGGGAAACACAGAATCCGAAGCAGCTCCAGGCTCCGAGCTGTCGGCACAGAGCCAAACGTGGGGCTTGAACCCATGAACCGTGAGATCATGACCTTAGCTGAAGTCAGAGGCTCAACTGACTGAGCCACCCAGGTGCCCCAGTGTCTATTTTTGAGAGAAAAAGCGAAACACAGCATGAGCAGGGGAGGGGCAGAGAGAGAGGGAGACAGAATCCGAAGCAGCTCCGTGAGATCATAACCTGAGCCAAAGTTGGATGCTCAGCCAACAGAGCCACCCAGGCGCCCCCGTTTTGTTTTATTTTAACTAAAGTATAGTTGACAACACAGCAGTGTTTTGAAACCTACAAGGGGGAAGAACAGCCCCTCCAGCCCCTCCGGAGGCTCTGCGTGCACCGTGCCGCCCGCGCGTTTCGGGACCTCGGAAGGTCTGAGCGCCTCCTTCATGTGCATCTTCCCACGTGGCCCTTGTGACAAAACCGGCAAAGGTCTGCATGGGGCTGGGGGTTTTCCAGCGACATCCTCTGTTTCTAGAAAACCTGCGTCTCCTTTGAAAGGAAGGCAACAAGGGACACAGTTTGTTGTCCAGTTCTGAGTAATCCCAGACCCCCGTGACCCCTTCCCCTCGGAGGTGACCGACCACGCGGGGGTCCCCAGGCGGCTCCACAGGACATTGTTTTAGGGGCTATGTAGGGTGTTTTTTGTGGGTTTTTGTTTGTTTTGGGAAATACGGTTGTACGTGGCCACGGAGAACCGTGCCATCATTTTGAAGCCGATCTGTCCTTTTGGACCTTCAAGTCACTGTCTTTTTTTCTTAGTATTAAGAACGCAGCAGGGACGCCTGGGTGGCTCAGTCGGTTGAGCGTCTGGCTTTGGCTCAGGTCATGATCTCCCAGTTCGTGGGTTCAAGCCCCACATCAAGCTCTGTGCTGAGCGCTAGCTCAGAGCCTGGAGCCTGTGACTGCCTCTCTCTCTGACCCTCCCCTTCTCATGCTGTCTCTCTCTCTTTCCAAAATAAATAAAACATTTAGAAAAGAAAAAAGAGAACACAGCAAAGCCCTGAGGAGCGTTTCCCAGGAGCGCAGCTGCTGCCCCAGAGGACACGTCTGTTTTACACGTTTCGCCTCCATGTTGCCGGCTTGGCCCCAGAAAAGCCACGGCCCTTCTGTTCCCCTGAACAGGGCCCTTTCCTGCTTTTCCCGGAGGCCTGTAAACATGACACTGGAGCCGAGGGGGGTCCCCCAGGAAGCAGGCGGGGCAGGGGGTGGCCACTTCTTCCCGAGGGTGGGCTGACCCCTCGGGGGACCAGGGCTGGGCACTGGCGGGCCCTCGGGCAAGGCCAGCCCCTCCCTCAGCCTCCGTCCCAAGCACTGTGCCCTCCGTTCCCGCACCTCTGTCTGGGGTTGGCGTTCTGAGTTCAAGTCCTCCCAGGGGGACACGCGGTGAGCTCCGCTAGCCCGCCGCCCGCTCCTGCCCTGCCAGGTCCAGGAGGTGCTTCTCTCCCGGAGAGCTCTTCTCCTGCTGGTGGGCTAACGGCGCCGGGCAGAGGACGAATCCCCCGGGGGCCAGGGAGCAGGGCCTGGGTCCCTCTGCGGGGCGTCCGGCCCCTCCCCCAGCCGCCGCGGGAGCAAAGGCCTGGGCAGTTCAGGGCCCGGCCCGGGCTGCCTCACGAGGAGCCCCTGTGCCCCCGCAGATCTGGGTCAACGAGGAGACCAAGCTGGTGTACTTCCAAGGCACGAAGGACACGCCGCTGGAGCACCACCTCTACGTGGTCAGCTACGAGGCGGCCGGCGAGATCGTGCGCCTGACCACACCCGGCTTCTCCCACAGCTGCTCCATGAGCCAGGTGGGCGGCCCCTCGCCGAGCCCCCCGCCCTGTTCTTGCACTCCGCCTTAGCCCCTGGGAACGTGCTAGAAGGTCAGGCAGTGACTGTGCACGGGCTACTTCCCGGCCAGGGCGAGCACTTGGTAGCAATCTGCCGGCTGTAGAACCAGCAATGGGGGGGGGGGGGGGGGGCGCGGAGGGGGGTGTCCCTGGCCAGAGGACCGGTTCCTCCGGGCCTCGGTTTGCTCCTCTGTGAAACGGGGCTGATGGTGGTAGTGTCCACGTCACGGGAGCAGAGGACTCGGAAGCTTCACGTGGGCGCGCAGGCCGAAGGCAGCAGGTGGTGGCGGTGGCAGGGGCGGGCGGGAGGGACCCGGGGCCGCGCGGTGCTCAGCGCCCCTCCCCCCGCAGAACTTCGACATGTTCATCAGCCACTACAGCAGCGTGGGCACACCGCCCTGCGTGCACGTCTATAAGCTGAGCGGCCCGGACGACGACCCCCTGCACAAGCAGCCGCGGTTCTGGGCCAGCATGATGGAGGCGGCCAGTGAGTAGCCCCGCCCCCGCCGGCAGCCTCAGCTTGCTCCTCTGTGAAACGGGATGTGCGCCCTTGGTTAACACTGATGGGAGGGGCCTGTTCTGGCAGCTTCGAGGCCGCGAGGGGCCCAGGCCCGACTGTCCTGGGGGCCCTGACGCCAGGACGTGTCTAATTTCTGCACTGTGGTTAAAGAGGACACAGCACAGGGCGCGGATTCCGCTCACGACCGGCCGCCACATGCGGGGAGGCCCTGCATGGGGCGTCCTCACCCGCGGGCAGCTGTGTCCGGGGGCGCCTGGGCGGGGCACACGCCCCGCTGCCTTTGTGTGTGGAAGGAGCCGGGGTGCAGGCACGAGCGTGGCCTCGGGGGGTTTGCCTGGGAGCCCGTGGGGCAGCCAGGGCCCTGCTCAGGTGGCCCCGGGGCCCGTGGCGGCTGCGGGAATCCACAGGCGCCCCCAGCTGGGTCCGTGGGATGGAAGCCGCATGTTCCATACCTCACCTAGCACACGGGAGCCCCTCACTAAAACAGACACTGTGCCTGACCCCAGAGCTGCCGTTTGGGAGATTTCCGGAACATTCTAAGTAATAAGAATCTCTGGCGTTTTCGGCTGGAAAGCATCTTGTTATGTTATCACGCTCGGGGACCAGCTCGGTCTGGCCGTTCCTGGTCACTTAGGTGCCGTCTGTGGCCACTTTAGGGCCACAACAGCAAAGGTGTGTAGTTAAGACACAGAAACAAAAATATTTACCATCTGACCCTTTATGCAGATCGTTTGCCGACCCCCCAACCTACGCTAACAGTTTCCTCATTTTCGTTTCAAACTGACTTTTCTATTTACCTAAATAAACTTTTGAGATAAGAGTAAAGATTTTGCCTCACTGTCATGATTGGAAAAGCCAATCAGAGAAGCAGATGATAAAACTGGCCGCTACTCAGATCTCAGGGGCAGTGCTGACACCCCCACAGGGCGTCGGGGGGCTGCTGCTGGGCCCGCGGCCGGCCCCCCGCGCTCCCAGGCCCCGAGCCCCCTCCGGCCCTCTGGCTGTGACTGCAACACAGAGGGTGTGGGGTCTCCCTTCCCCCTCGGCAGCGGAGGGCCAGGCGGGGGGCATGGGGTTCGGCCAGCGTGCCTCGCAGGCTCCCCGTGGCCCAGAAGCCACAGCCACTCTGTCTCTGCAGGCTGCCCCCCAGATTACGTGCCCCCGGAAATCTTCCACTTCCACACGCGGTCAGATGTCCGGCTCTACGGCATGATTTACAAGCCACACTCCGTGCAGCCCGGAAAGAAGCACCCCACTGTCCTCTTTGTGTACGGAGGCCCCCAGGTGGGTGCCAGCCCTGCCCCCACCCCCTCCTTCGTGCCAGGACCTGGGCACTGACTGCACAGGGTCCTTGGGTCTCTGCTCCCCCGCAATACCCTTCCTCTTTTACCTGCGGATGCTTCCTTGTCCCTCTGGAAAACTCCGCTAGCCCCCATGTGTTCTTCTGAGCCATCTGCCTAACAGTGACCCACTCTCCCCCCTGGTCACCAGCTTGGGGACAGAGGTGGCTCCAGGCCCAGTTCTCCAAGAAAGGGACAAGAAAGGCCCAAGCGGTCGGATTGGAATTGGGGTCCCTCTGAGATGGCAGTTCCCACCTGGGAGCGGGTGTTCTGTCCCCCCGGGGACACTTGGCGATGTGGCGATGTCTAGGGACACTCATCGTCATGACAGCTCGGGGGGAGGGGCTGGAACAGTCCATCCCTACAGTACCGGACACGCCCGCCCCACCCCGTGATCAGGCTCCAAGCACCAGTAGGGCCGAACCTAGGAACTGGGTTAAGTGAGGTCGCGCGGGGACGCAGCTGCCCGGCGCCGGCAGTTTTGTCTGTGTTCTGAGAGGTAACCGCAGAGCAGGAGGGCGCAGCCTGCGGCTGAGGAATCAGGGAGTGATTCCAGGGCCGCCGGCGGCCGAGGTCCGGCTGAGGAGGGGGCCTCTCGCGGTTCTGCTGTCGGTGCACGTCCGGAGCACGGGCGTGCTGCAGAGTGGGCCCATCTGACCTATGCCCCGCGGCTGGAACCCTTCCAGGGCCATCCACAGCCTTCACAGTAAAATACAGGACCCTCAACAAGGCCGTGAGACCCCCAGCCCCGTCCCACAGGCCTCTGGCCCGTCCAGCCCCTCCTGCTTGGAGTCGCGCACTGGATCCCTCTCCACTTGTCCAAAGCTCCGTGTCCCCTCCTCGCCTCCCCTCACAGGTGCAGCTGGTGAACAACTCCTTCAAAGGCATCAAGTACCTGCGGCTCAACACGCTGGCGTCCCTGGGCTATGCCGTGGTCGTGATTGACGGCCGGGGCTCGTGTCAGCGAGGGCTGCGGTTTGAAGGCGCCCTGAAGAACCAGATGGTAACGTCTCTTCACGGTCTCTCCGTGCCTTTCTGTGTGGTGCGGGGAGCCCTGGGGCTTGGGGGCAGCCCTGGAGCATCCCCTGAAGGGAGACCTGGCTGCGGTGCCAGGCACAAGTAGGGCGACCTTTTAGAACCAAGGAAGATGTCCGCTTTGATGCTCTCCTTTGAGCGGCACCCCATGGGAGGCAGGTGTGCACACACCGCACCGGGTGCCTCAGGCCCAGATGAGCCACACACATCAGTACAGGCCCTGTCAGCAGGAGTCCCAAGGGCCAGACCCGATAGGGACTGGTGGCTGTGGAAGTGGTGCTAATGGTGGTGGTGGTGGTGGTGGTGAGAATGATGATGGGGTGATGGTGGAGATGAGGTGGTGAGGATGGAGGTGATGATGGTGAGGATGGAAATGGTGGATGGTGGTGATGGAGATGATGGAGGTGATGGTGGAGATGATGGTGGTGAGGATGGAGGTGATGGTGGTGAGGATGGTGGTGAGGATGGAGGTGATGGTGGTGATGATGATGATGGAAATGGTGGTGATGAGGATGAAGATGATGGTGATGATGGAGGTGATGATGGTGATGATGG
>PJEM01015718.1:0-28858 GCA_004023845.1 Helogale parvula | reverse complement strand
CACCATCCTCCAGGAGGAGCCTGCTCTGCTGGGGGGCCAGGGAGGGAGCACCATCCTCCAGGAGGAGCCTGCTCTGCTGGGGGGCCAGGGAGGGAGCACCACTTTACTGAAGGCAATTTGGCAACAGATATCAAAAGCCTCAAAAAAAAGGTGCATGCCCTTTGACTCAGCAATTCCCCAATTCTAGGAAACAACCCAAGATACACACGGAGATACAGTATTATTCATCACAACATTTTCAACAGGGAAAAAAAGAAAATGGAAATCATCCGGTGAAAGAAATGGCTCTCTCAACAAATGATACTGCACAGAGTTCCAAAAGACAATATAAAGTATCATTGTTTAAAGAAACTACTTACAGGCATGGGGAAATGATCAGAGAGGATGTTAAGTGAATGAAGCATCTATAGGTCTGCACATGGAAAATACATGAGTTCTGCATCAGAACTTTTTAAATGGTAATTGCTAGGGAATGAGGTTATGGGCAACTTCCTTTCCTCTTCACTGCCTTTCCTTCCCAAAGCTTTTTAAAATTAAAACCACCATCAGGGAAGCCATTGCTTCTAGAATTAGGCATCATGGGAAGGCCTGCAGATACCACACCACCTTCAGAATCACTGTGTGAGATGGAGGTTCTTTAGATCCCTGTTTTCCAGATGAGAAAACTGAGCTGTGGAAGTTAGATAGCCCAAATGACAAATCCATAATCTGGCTGTGCAGTCTGTGTCCTTACCCACTCTACCACAGTTTTCTTTAATGTCTGCTTCCCAGAGAACTCCAGAAATATCTCACATTCAAATTCAACGTTCATGTACCTAAGGTCTGTTCTAAGATCATGGGAATCCAGGATTGTTACGTGAAAAAACAGGTCCCTTTGAGGTGCCTGGGTGGCTCAGTCAGTTAAGCGTCGAACTCACAATTTCAGCTCAGGTCATGATCTCACTGGTCTGTGAGCGCAGAGCCTGCTTGGGATTCTCTCCCTTTCTTTCTCTCTCTCTCTGCCCCTCACCTGTTTGGACTCTCTCTCAAAATAAATGAACATTTAAAAAACAACCATGCCCATTCATTCACACATATGCCTCTTTTTTTTTTTTTTTTTTTGGAGTGTGTGGGGAGGAAAGTTACTTGGACGTCTTAACACAGAAGAAGGGGTCATGAAAACTGGGGGAGGTGTTGCAAGGAACTGAATGGCAGCTCATTATCCTTTTTATTATTATTATTTTTTTTTAACGAAAAAAAGGCAGGAACACCTGGATGGCTCACTCGGCTGAACATCTGACTTTAGCTTGGGTCATGATCTCACAGTTCACGAGTTCGCTCCCCCCCCCCATCAGGCTCACTGCTGTCAGCACGGAGCCTACTTCAGGTCCTCCAGTCCCCCTTTCTCTCTGCCCCTTCCCTGCTTGCACTCTCTCTAAAAAACATATAAAAGTTTAAAATAAAGTAAAAGGAAAAAAGGGCAGATTTCAGAGACGATAAGTCAAAGTATACATTCACTCATTATTTACTGTGTACCTACTGTGTGTCAGATGCTAGCGAATCAATGATAACTAGGTCTCAGTGTATATTCTCGTGAGGGTGAGACTCAAAGAAACAAAAGGGTAAGTGGTGAAAAGCACTTAGAAATAATATAAATATAAGATGAAAAAGTAATGTGTGTGTACATCATTTTGGACAATGATACTAGATCTAAAAAGGACATGTTGGAGACTGCATACTGCCAGTTTCCCATAGTTTTAGAACAGATCCAACAGTTAATTAATAGCATCTAAGGGGGAAAAATTTTTTTTCAAAAGGCGGTCCTGAGAAATTAGCAATTGGCTGTAGGTTCTGTAAGAACATTTACATAAAATAAACTGAAAAGTAGCTTCACTTAGATTAAAAAATGTGAGAAATGCATTAGACAGTACTTTTTGATTTGTTTTTTTTTTTAATTTATTTATTTATTTTCAGAGAGAGAAAAAGAGAATAGAGGAGGGCGGAGGGCTAAGAGAGGGATAGAGAAAGAATCTCAAACAGGATCTGTGCTATCAGCTTGGGGCCCGACGCAGGGCTCCAGCCCACAAACTGTGAGATACGACCTGAGCCAAAACCAAGCCAGCTAGGTGCCCCAAAGTACTTCCTGATTTTTTAATAAGGTATCCCAAAGTTTATCGTATCATTGTACCCAGGATAGCAAAACGTCTTTCAGATAACAAGGTCTAGCTGATTTTCTAGCTGGCAGATAGTGTTACTTAGAGTATCCACTCAAAGGTCAGTGGGTCTCGTGACCTCAACATACTGCCTTGTCCCTGGTTCCCTTCACTCCATCAATCTGAGGGATGAGGCCGGGCACACACAGCATGTGACGTCCACACAGCTAACAGGACCCACTCCTGTGCCAGATGGTGGCATCATGACTAAAATAAGATCTCAGCTAGTAGGAATGACAGGCCCGAACAAGGTGAAATCTTGAAAGATGAAAGATGAAGCCCTGTGTTTTAAGTTAATGCGATCACTGAAACCAACAGACCTCAGAAAAGACTTGGATTAGCATGGGTTCATGCAAAAAATGCCTGGGGTTGTTACCTTACTACAGACTCAGTGCAAGTGCAAGGCTGACATGGCAGCCAAAGACAGAGATGTGACCTCTGACACCACACCTGTTGAAACCCTCAGTAGGGTTCACAGGTCCATCATCTTCTCTCTCTCTGCATGAAGAATGTTACAAGCCATTCAAGAGAATCTCATATGAGGGGCACTGACAAACCAGAGCATGCTCAGGTGGCAGACCAGGAACAGCCCAAGAGCGAAGAGAGAACTCCCACTGCAGGGCAAGCCAACTCTCCTCCACTATGCCTGCTCCATACCAGAAGGATTAGTCACCTATGTTCTACTTGCCTCGCTGCAGGGTTTAACTACCGGTAACTAGGGGAATTTAATAGGAATTCGAGTTCAGCTTCAAATAAATGAAAGTCTTCTCAAGATGACCAAAGTTCTCAAATGGAACGTTGACTTTGTAAAATACTACACTCCCTGGTTCCATCAATGAAGAAAGGGATTTGGCTGTGGCCACAAAGGTTCCATCGGGTGGCCTATGAAGGTCCTGTGAAGGGTGAAATGCCTCACTTACCAATCCGGTTACTCAGTCAACTTCAACCTCCTCCTCTGTGATCCCAGAGTAGTATTTGGCGTACGGAAACACACTGCACTTCTGGGGTTATTGCACTGCAATAACTATCTGCTGACTGGTCTATCTCTGCAATTAGTCTGTTCCATGCCTCATTCATCTCTGTATCTTCCACACCCAAACTGTAGGGAAAATTAAGGTATTGGGAGACATGATAATACTTGAAGAGGGGGAAAAAAAATGATCTCTGAACATGTTCTGTTTCTTTTTCTCTTAGTTGAAGAAATGTCTGGCATTACCTTTCTCTACTAAATGCAACCAGGGCTTCTTGAATAAATAGCCAATTCTTGGGCTGAGGCAGGGAAGAGCCAAGATGAGCCTGAAGCATCTTTCTGAGTATAACATATACAGGTGCTCTCGGAATGGAGGCAGTGTGCTGACAGGAAACAGGAGGAGGCTCCCAGGGCTCCGACTTGCTCAAACTGGGGCAATTTAAGCAAGAAAATTACAGGAGAGTAAAGGTTTACAACTCAATGTATAAAGTAAGAATCCTTAATTGCACACTTGGATAAATTGTTAAAAAAAAAAAAACTAGGGTTAGGGAAAGTTCTTCCTTAGAACAGAAATCCAACTAATAAATGCAGAGGGAATACAGAGTTAGAAAATCACCATTTGGTAACTACCATAATAATAATCCATTCAGGAAAGAATCAATGGATGCTAAAACTGGTGGATGAAAGTTTGAATAGTAACAGGATATTTCCACAGTCTCCAAGTATCTCCCCCACAAGATCCTTATTAATTACAGGAGGAAAAAACAGTAACTTTACAGTGGAGACGCCTGGCAGACACCACCTTCACCGCATGATCAAAGTCACCATCACCAGGAATGAGACAAATAGACATCATGTGCCTCCCAAGAGGTTACACCGAGAAGAACACAACATCCCTTCCCTGACATTCCTGCCAAAGATGCAAAACCTGAAGCTCGTCATGAGGGAACATCAGACAAATCCAAATTGAGGACAGTCTACAAAATGTCCTACGCTCTTTAGATATGTCAGCATCATGAAACGGAAAGACTGAAGAACTGTTTCAGATTAAAGGAGATTAAAGAGACATGACAAATGAACATCACACCTAATCTGAAATTTTTTTTCCCCTTTAAAGGGAAAAATTGGGGCAAATGGCAAAATCTGGACAAGGTCTGTTGGTCAGATTAATTTTCTAATTTTGATAACCATGTTAATTTTCTAATTTTGATAACTATGGTGTGGTTATTTATATACAAGGACGTCTTTTTTTTTTTTTTTCCAGAGAAACACGCTGATCTACTTAGAGGTGATGTTTCAATGTTCAAGTGGCTTAGGAAAAAACGTAAGAGCGTGTATGTGTGTACATACACACATAATACATACAGACAGAACAGGAGATGATGTTAACGTGAGGAAATCTGACTGACAGGTATACGAGAATCCTGTGCACCTAAGATTATGTCAAAACAAAAAGAGTCACTATCCAGTGTAAGAACTCCCCACACTGAAATGCCAGAAATACGCATGAACAGCGGAGCCCCACCTGATCCCCATCTCATTTTCATATGAAATTCATCACTGGCGTAGCTTTAGGAACAAAGCGGGCTGCAAAGCTGGACAGTGAGGTGCAGAGACGAAAACAGAAAACTGGGCTTCCCTACCCCTCGATGAGAGGCTCCAGACAGAGCTCTCTAGCTGGAGAAGTCAAATGACCATTCTGACTTGGGCAGAATGTCAAGTAACACATCACTGAAAGACATTCACCCAAGACAAGCATGATCCTGGATCAGGACAGATTTCTGTACCTGGTGAATGCAGTTCTGGGCCATGAATAAACTATCCCCACATTTCCCCGCCCCCCCACCAAAATTACCCAAAGGCAACCCAGATTCTGAGATAAGTAGAAGACTCATTCAAGGGGCAAAGAAATAATACCCTCATCTGTTTAGCTTAGAATCCACTGAAGAACGATATCCAATTCCATTCTATGCTTTCTACAATAACACTACTTGTATACTGCTACTGCGTGGAAGTCAGGAAGTGTGAAAGCGTAAAAAGGTGAGATTCCATCGCTTGGTAGCAATTGCCCAGTAGCTTTAAGAATGGTTCCGTAACTATGGCACAGTCAGAGCGCACACAGAGGCTTCAACAGGTCCCTCGTGTTGCAGGAGGTCCACTGCCTGGAAGGCCCGGAGAATCATCCAGCCCTGGGCTGCATGTCTGCTAATGAGTGCATCTGTGCTCTTTCCAGCGTGAACATAAATCAGCCCGGAAGTGAAAACTGCTAGCTCAGTCCATTCTGCAGGGAATCCGTAACTACCGCGATACCCTGGGCACAGTCGAGTCACGGAGGGGAGAAGCCGATGTCGCGAGATCCGAAGGACATCGGGGCATGGAGCCCACGGAGTGTGTGCTGGGAAAGCCGAGCTGGGACTGGAGGAATAGAATTGTTTACTAACCACGTGGAGGACACACACAACAACAGCTACCACAGCCATGACCACAATTATAAAAAGTACAACTCTCCCTACGATTCCTTAGGCTCTGCCCTGTTTTGAAAAAGTATCGCTGGGGCACTGAACCAGCTGTTCAAGTAACTGTACCGAGTAACTTGGTAAATACCTAAGTGCCCCCGCTGCCGCTTTCCACCTTATCCTGAGGGCAGAGGAGCAGCATCTTTGGCCACCAGCCACCTCGGAGGTTCTCTCCTGACCTAGAACCAACCATGAAGCACTGACTCCCCGCCTCCCTCCCCCAGATAGGAAGCAACACCTCCTTTCACCCGGAGGCTTTAACCACTTCACCCCATAAACTGCCCCCGCGACCTGTGCATAGTTCACCCACCCCATCTCTACCCACCCCCTGCTGCCTTCCTGGCTAACTGGGATCCCTTCCCACCCTAACTGTAACCAATTACTTCAGTGTTTTCTTTGCCAGCACCCACAACTTTTCATCTCCTCCCAATTTCCTCAAAATCCCTCTCCGAAGAGCCTATTTCTGATCTCCCCATTCTTGCTGCTGGGCTGTAGAGCAAAAGCTAGGAGACGATGTAAACTGTGCCATCTGGCCCATTACAGTCTCAATCTGGCATCTCATGATGTTAAATTTGTTTTAAATAATTTCTCCTGATTAAAGTAGTGTGAGTTCATTATTTAAAAAATGGATGTGTGCAGAAAGACTCACTAGCTAAAATAAAAATCACCTATAATTCCCCCAGCCAGAGTCATTGGCAGGCAAGATAGTTTTAAGGGTTTTTTTCCCCCTCTGCATGTCTAGAGATACTGATCTTCTTTACCAACCTCAGACTGCACTGCTCCTCATGTGAGCCGCCCTTTTAAATAAATCTAGCATGAGAGTTTCCCGGAACCTGGAATATTCTTCATAAGTCAGAATTAATGGCTACCTAGATAGTGTATGTCTTGGACATAGCGTAAAATGTCACTAAATTCTATTACTGGACCTGTAGGATATTCCTAATATTTTGCTGTCAATGCTACAATAAACTCTTGTAAATCTTTGTATATAGCTAACAAAATCACTAACATAAATAAGTAGCAGCTCCACTGCTAACGCACTTAGTAGGGCCACGCATAGTTCTAAGTACTTTCTAAATATGAATCATTTCACTTGATCCTCGCAACACCCCGTTTTATAAAATGAGGGAATTGAGGCTTAGAAGGTTAAGTACCTTACTTAAGTCACGTACCAGCTGAGTGTGTCTTTGAAACTAGGTAAGCCTACCTTCCTATCGTAAAACCTGGGAACCTACCCATCACATTCCATCTCTATTTCCTGAGGACACATTTCTGCAAGTGGAGTTGCAGGCCTAAAAGCTAACAATAGGTTAGGCTCTCTGGCATATGCCAAAAAGCCACCCAACTCATGCCCAATGCCATGTGAACATCAATTTTCCTGAACCTTTGTCATTAGTGGGTATTATTTTGGTTTTTTAAAAATGTCAATTTGCAGGTGAGAATTGGTATCTCATTTAACTTAAACTTTTTGCTAATCAGACAAGGACCATCTACAGAGACTTACTGGCAATTTATATTTCTTGCGTGAATTTCCTATTATTTCTACCACAGGACTGTGTTGTCCTTTCCTTGATGATTAGTAAGAGGGCTGTACAGGATTTTACTGGGGCCATCTCTTGCTCGACTCTCTACACACTCCACTACCCGTGAGCTCCCGGATGAGAGTCAGACCCACTCACATGGTCAGACAACACTCTGTCCTTCCTTCCAACCACCTGCCCTCAGCACCTTCCAACAAGCGGACTCTGGCCTCTGCTTCACCTTCCCCCACACCCATCTTCTACGGCCAGGGGAGTTTCTCCCCTCTGCGAGTTCACAGTGAGCGGCACCACACTCCTGCGGTTCTGCTGTGGGCTCAGTGACGACTCGTACAGACGCCAGCTCCAGCCCAGAATGCAGGACCAGGGTGTCTGGAGATCACTTCAGGTGAGTGAGAAGGCCCTACATCTCCAACATTTGGTCCTCTCTACAAGGTCACCAATGTCCCCTAACCAGCCAGTACTTCTACTTTCAACTTCTTCACTCTCTCCAGCAATCAAAACTGCCAACCACCCCACCTTGAGATGTCCCCTTCGTTTTCTGACATCCTTCTTCGGCCCCCCTCCTACCGCTCTCATCTCTGGTCTCTGCATTGCCTGCCCCTCGTCCCATTCCCACAGCTCTTCATGGATGCGCTCTTCCACTTACTTCATAAGATTCCCTATCGCTTTAACCCACAGAAACGTCTCCTCTCTGTTCTCCCACAATATTTAACCAGCATACTCTCCCCCCCTCCCCCCGGCACTCCGCTCTTATCTCTGTACATCATCTACCTTAACTACTTCTGTGGTTTCAATTACTGAAATTATGTGTTGACTCCCAAAACAAAACTATCCATTCCTGGCTTATCGTTTGCATATGGGCCTCAGACTTTCAGCAGACCACAAGATGTCTGTATCACTCAACACTCAGCCCGGCTCGACACGCTGAACAGACGTGCCCATCACTGACCACCCTCATCGCTCTGAATGGAATTCCTGGTACCATCTTTGATTCCAAAAAACACAAAGGATAGACGGGTCTAGCCTTCCCAACATCATATTCATCCGGTGCCTTTCCCCATAAAAGCAAACTGCCAAAACAGTCAAATGTACACTCTCCACACGGGTTTTAAAACACTCTCCCGCATGCCACTACTCAGTCACCTCTCTCACCTCCCTCCAACAGAAGGGTCTCTCCCCTTCATTCTTGTCTCTGTAGCCCCAAGCCCTTCGGACGTCCTTTCTCATCTGCAACATTTATCCAAACCTTGGACATCCTTTAAGATGCTCAAGTCCCACACAGGCAGTAAAGCCCCTCTGATCACTCAAGCCCACAAAGACCTGCCTTCTCTCCGTCCTACCACAGTGATCCTCACCGCACTGGCACTAAACTACCACTCCTCATCTCACCTGGACCACTTTTAGCTCTACAACTGACTTTAAGCTGCTTGAGGGCAAAAACCCGCTTGTGTTTCTGTTCATTTCCTACCACAAACCTGAGCATGCAGTACAGACAAAACCTTGACTGACAGCACACTTTCTAGGAAACACCTTAAGTAACAGTAGGAGCGTGTTCATCTCAACATCCCTGTAATTAATCACCAAACACCCAAGGAGCCTAATTCTGAGGCTCAGGTACAAGAGCTGAGTATGTCAGCATTCTGTGGTTTATAGAGTTCATTTCCTTTTCCAAAATTACAGAAGGCTTCAAGTCTACAGAGGCAGCCCTCATTCCGGCAACGAAACAGAAATCCAGGAAGCCAGGCAAATCCCTAAGTACAATTCTGTTTTCGGGGCGGGGGGAAGTCAGGCACGGGCTGTACCCCATGATGCAGACAAGGTTTCTGCCCCACGGCCAAGTGTTATCAGAGCCAAGCTCACGAGTTTCAGAGGACTGAGGTGTCCAATCAGGTTCCTGAATTCTTATAAGGGAGTTCTTGGCAGAGCACTGAATTTGAATAGCAGGAGGACCTGTTGCAGTTCAAGGCTGCACAGACCCACAAGCAACTGAACTTGGGCAGACTCTCTGTTGGCACTTGCCTTCTCAGAAAGGAATGCAGGTAGAAGCAGCCCAGGCCTTAAGCCTCCTTTTATACAGATCTGATCTACGTGGGAACAGATGAATAACAAGTTATGGCTGCTGTTCTCTGGTCTGTGGTAGCATCTGGAAAACCCCATCCGGCCTTTCTGGAGAGGAGATCCACGCTCTCCACTAACTCTCCCACCTGTTGTACCGGGACCAACAGGAAGCCCAGGAAAGGTGAGGTGAGTGGTGAACTTGGGGGAGGAAAGTCTCCCTCCACAGGCATCTCCAAAATGGCTCTGAAAGAGGAGTGTCTTTTCCTCTCCGCAGGAAGAAAGCCACCCGGTGGGCTCTCCGGTGGCAGCACGTGCTGGCACAAGGCTCCGGAACTGGCACCATGACAAAACAAGCAAGGGTTGCCCTTGCAAGGCTCATTAGTGGGGCAAGACACACACACACACAGGGTCGCTCAGCAGCGCAGGCACAGAAGCCCTTCACATCTCCCCTGGCTCATTAGCATAAACAGCTTTTGCAGCAGCAGGGAGCAAGAGGCGCCACTCAACAGAGCAGGAACCAAAGCCGAAGCAAGCCTTAAGGCCGGGCCACTGCCAACGGCATGAAGAAGGGATCACCATGCAAAGCTGAAACCACCACACAGGGTCGCTCAGGAAGGGTGTGTCACGGCAGGTGGCCCTCAGATGCCCCTCTGGGCTGCACTTGCCAAGCATTCCCCCAACCTCCTACTTGGATGCCAGACTGTGGTCGGCGTCTCAGTCACAGTATTTCCTCCTCAACAGCTTCATTTTTACTCAACTGAAGATCTGAGAGGCGCTTATTTCATACTGGGTAGTTCTTAAATCCCAGGGGCACAAGGAGCTCTTTCAAATGCCAATGCTGTTCCTTATGGCAAAGCGGCAAAGCGGGTGAGCAACAGTCGTCAGGACCTTGAAGGACTTCAAGACGGACTGAAGAGGCGCAGAGTCTGTTTGCCCTCTGAGTGTGCTTCAAGCACTTCCAAATTCCAAAGCTTTACAACACAGCCGGGTGGGCATGAACCTGAATGACACGACCTATTCTTCACAGCCCCTTCCCCATCCCACGTGGTATTTAGGAAATCCATTATGCACTGTTACTTTTCATCAAGAAAAACAGACTGAGACACAGTTACCATTGGCCACTTCAAAGAGTGGCCCTGGGAATTAGGCAAAACAACAAAGGAAAATTTCTTCTTCAAGTGCAAGGACCCAAGAGTTCGCACTTCCTCAACCCTCTGGAAGCTGTCCGGAGAACTAAGTGACTGTGGGTAATAATTATACCCTCTCAAACTCAGGGGGGAGAAAAGGCCCAGATGGTCTTTCTCCTCTTGCTGTTCCAAATGCTGCTTTGGGGTCAATAGCTACTGTGAAGCCTCACCAAGGTCCACGTTAAATAGTACTTGGATTAATTATGCTTGAAAGTCTCTTATCCAAGCACTGCTAAGACCAAACAATTGAGTTTGGGAAAGAGTGTGGTTACATATTTTTCCTTAATGGCTTCCTGAACACCCTGGTTAGGTCTGATCCCTGGAGGCGAATTGCCAGTTCAGGTCATAAAATGTGATCAATGTAGATCAAGACCTGTGCTAAGTGTCTGAGAGGAGAGAGGAGAAACCTACTTGTACAAACACACAAACATATGAAAAATGCATGTTAACTTAAAGAACATCAGCTTCCGTCCTGAGCAGCCACCACCTTCTCCTTTCGCCCCCAGAGCTCCGCTCAGCCCTCCACAACTTCCAGCCGTCCTGATCTTGGACAGCGCCAGCACCAGAAAACGCTATGGAAAAAGTTCCTCCATCTCCAGAAGATTCCCAAATGAAGTCAGGCTAAGATCAGGGAAATCCAACCTGGACAGTTAACGAGCCACAGTAACACAGAGGCTCCTGGGCTTCTGGCCCTATTCCTCTTAGCTTTAAGCTCCTGTGCAGAATACTAAACCCAAAACTCAGTAGCTGCTCTAATGATTTTTATTCATCCACACAACAAATACTGACTGAGAGTCTTACAATATATACAACATCCTTCCAAGCAATACAGAGATCTACTAGCTCGCTCTCATTAGAGTCCACATGTGTCAAATAAGAATATGGACAGTGATCACGAGGACACTGCAAGGGACACTCAGCACTTCCCATGGCCACCGGATTCACTGTAGCAACACCCCTCCAGCGTGCTGCTCCCCACCACTCCAGAGTCTTCCTGCTCTAGTGCCACAACCTGTCCTTCTACTGACCAAAATGTGCGCGGGGATGACCTCTGAGGTCCACTGCACCTAAAAACATGGCTGACTATTGCAACACATGGTTTGCCAAGTTGTGCAACTGCCCTGAGACCCCATGGTGCCGGGGACATCACTGTATCCCTATGATGCCCCCCAGCTGCACTTATCCCTCTCGGGGGGGGGGGGGTCTCGCCCTCAATCCCCTTGGAGGTGACAGATTGTAGGAACATTAGGGATATTTGAGATCAGCCATTTCCCTACGGTCCAGAATTTTTCCCATCTTGGGATGAAGGGCATGAGAAACTCCCAGACGCACGGAATGGCCTCACACAAGCACTTACTCCCCTCTGATGCTGCCAAGTTGACAAGAAATGGGCTGACTCCTCGCAGGTGATCCAACAGGTTTCCCACCTCCTCACCTGCCCTTACTATGCCCCATCCTGGTTTCTTTGGCCTCAGTTCCCCTTTAGGCTGGACTTGGTGACTTTACAGGCTCCACACACCTACGTGGCAGAATATTCTGGAGGCAATGTTTGGTCTCCCAGAGTCCTATCAAAAGGTACGAGGGTTGGCATGCACCCACGTTCCCTGCGCTCCACAGGGAGGTGGCTCAGCCCAGCTTCCACGTGATCAAACCATGCCCTCTCATGGAGCCTCGTGTTCCTGACCCGACCCGGTACTGGGAGTTTCCAGGACACACACAGGACTGGGGCGGGGGGGGATCTTGTTCTTGATGGGCTGACAAACTGAAGCATCAAGTCTCCAAATTCAAATGAACCAGCTCTGCAAAGTCTATTCGGCAACCTTCCCTCGGCTTCCAGCTATCACCCCCCTACCCTGACCATCTGGTTCCCTGTCACAGGCCAGTAGGAGAAGCTGTGGTTTCTGTAATTCCTTTGGTGTCTAACCGTGGGCGACTCGGGAGAAAGAAAAGCAGATGCCACCCGGGGTGTATATGCCTATCACACAACAATTCTACTGCCCTCGGAAATAGGGCAGGAAAATCGTGTGCGTAATTTTAAATCATCAGCACATAAGGGCTGGAGAGACTGTTCAGGGGATGTGAGGGGGGAGGAAAGGAGGCAAAGGAAATAGACTGGGATTTTTCTTTCTTTTTCTTTTTTTTCTTTTTCTGTTTCTTTCTCCCTTTCTGTCTCTCTCTCTTTTTCTTTCTTCTTTCTTTCTCCCCCTCTCTCTCTTTCTAAGGGAATCTTTCCCAAGCATTCACTACCCAGCCCTTTCTGCCTCCGGGATGGAAAGTGTTACTCAGCTGCAAGCCTCTTGCTAATTGTGGGTTTTTATTTTTATTTCCTATTACCCTCTCGCACGCCTGATGAGATTATTTTACCGGAACTGACACAGCTGGAAGCAGCAGGCATTCGAGGAGCCTCTGAGGAGGTGATGCAATTTCATTTCCATTGATCAGAAATCAGCAGGGCAGTAAGTGATGGGAAATTCCATTAGAAGAAAACTTGCGAGCCCAGAGCCTCAACTTCCTCGCCACACCCAAGCCCCTCCCCCCCCAGGGGTCTGGCCTTCCTCTGGACAAAGTCCACACAGAGCAGAGGATGGGAAGTGCTCTCTTCAGCATGGCAACAGGAAGATAAATCCCACGGCCGCTGGCTTGCAAGAGCCACAACTTAACTCCTTCAACCAACAGAGGCATCTCAGCTCTTGCCTGTCAATGATGAAGTTTTCCAGGGACCCAGAATAGGAGCGCTCAGAATCAAGCTTCGCAGCCCCTCAAACCAAGGCTTAAAGGATCCCTTCCCAAGGGTCAACCAGTAAGAAAAGAGAAGGCCACTAAGCAATAGCTCTAATATCCCCCAACCACTCGTAGAAATTACCCTGGAGGCACCTACCATTTTTGAGCACCTACTGTGTGCCAGGCACTGTACTAGGCGGTCACACACAAACTCAGATCCTCCCCTAACACTCCAGGATGAACATCCATCCCTCTTCTCTCTTGAACAGTGGAGGAGGCAGAGTTATAGAGAGGTGAGGGAGAGAGCCAGCTGGGACCAATGTCTTACTGAGGGTTTGCAAGACTCTTACCAACAGCAAAGGCGGGCTAAGTGACAGCCCATGAGAAAACTTGCTCACTCAAACTTGGGTCTTAAGATGCAGCACTTCTGACTGTCTGGTCTACAATTTTCCAGAGACAGCAGCACACAGATTCCGATTCACCCATCTCCAACGTCCCAGGCATCCCAGCAACACAGCCTTGCGTCCAGGGCTAGAACCGGAAGCGAACGTCAGAATGCATGGATTGGCTATGGTTTTATAGTAGTTAAGGTCCCTTCCCCCCCACACCCAAACTGTTGGTCCAGCACATACTGCTGGAGGAGGAGGGGGAGAGGAAAATAGCAAAGAGCTACTTGGGAAGACAAGTTCTACAGAAAACAAAAACAAACAAAAAACATCGCCATCTGAGTGGCTCAACAGAGTTCCTTTGGCTGTTTTGCCATATGAAACGTGAATCAGAGCAGAACCAGGCCACAGTCACAGAATTAACAGTGCTCCAAACACTAAAATAGAAAACTTCTAAGTGCATAAGCGATGACAACAGGTCACACCAAAATCTGTCAGTAAGCTTTTTCTGAGCACCTAACCTATGGTTCAACAAAGCGGAGAACATGTAAGGAAGGGACCCCTGGCCTCCACGAGCATACAAACTAAGTCAGAGTCACACAAGAATACTCAGCACGCAGTCACTTATTTATCCTGCTTGTAAGAATGCACAATACAACATCAGAGCCCTAAATTGAGGCCAGGGCAAAAGAGGAAAGAAAGAAAGGAAAAAAAGAGTGGAGGAAAAATGAAGCTTAAATGTATAGATACAGTCATAATCTACACAGTGAGCAATAAATTTGGCTCTAAACTTTCTGAAAGTCTAGAAAAATATATATATAATAGCCTTGTTTTAGGTATACCATTCACAGTGGCCAAGAGAAGAAAAGAGCAAGCCAACTGCTCAATATTTAGTACCAATAAATTCTCAATTACAAAACCTGGCGTAAGGACTGGTACCAAGAGGCGCCTGCAACCCTGTGACTCTCTGAGGAGGCCACAGGAGAATGCTGGAGTTGGAGACCAGTCTCACGGCCTCCTTTGATGGGCAAGAATAATGACCCCAGAGTGTGCTGAGGGTTTGCTCAGAAGTCAGGAAGTCAGGAAGCTCATCAGCGGCAGAGCCAGGAAGAGGAGCTGGGTGTATCTTCACGCCATGCTGGTAGTGCCCCCTACCACACACAGCCATTCTCCATTATCCTTCAAAGTCCTTGGGCGGGGTGGGCAGGGGGCAGGGAGCACATGGAGGTTGGAGTTGGGGGAGGGGGGTTGCTGAAAGTGTTTAAAAGGCTGATTTGGGATTGGGTAATGTTAAGAGGTTGTTAACTCTGTTATGTAAATACAATATTATTATCACCTTTAAAAAGTGATAAAGCCTCATGGTATCTTTAATGGGCCTTAAGGTCAAAGCTAGTGAACAAAAAGATTAAATTTATCTAACAAAAAGTGTACTCTTGTTCAATCTAGATGATGGGTTCACCCTATTAATCCATTTTTCAGAATATATTTTTCTTTTCTTTAAAAGGAGGAAGCTTTACCCAGTTCGGGGGCAACTTGTGAAGAGGGCACAGGACTGGCTGGAACAAAGCTTCTCAGGCTTCCTCTGACATGTTCATGGCAAGCTAAGCCCTTTTGTTTTTCCAAAGAAAAATGGATTCTCCTTTTCTCAGAAGAGCTGAAGGGCTTCTTAAGAAGTCCTTTCAACACCCTTGCTATCTCTGTATTTTGCTGTCAAAACCACCATCTGCTGACTCTACCCCTGCTCTTATCCTTCGAAAGTACCGAGCACCACCATGCCATGACCGAAGTAGACGACTTCACACCCTGGGCTCGGTACTGGCCACGTTCCTACGCGGGAATTATCACTATCATCGCTGAGCAAATTGGCCCCCATTCACAGCCCCTCTTACATAAGAGCTTGGAGCCAAACTGTGACTAAGAAAACCACATCCACTAATAGTTCAAAGCCTCCACTTATGGATTTAACGGGTTAAAAAAATAATTTTAAACACTTTCAGTGAGTTTACAAAATAAGGCAATATTTGCCAACCACTGTTTTTGAGTTCACTGTCTTTCATCTCAGTATGAATGTTTAATAAGTCACCTTAATTGCTTTGTAAAGTCTGAGCTGAACTGCTTCCCACTGGGCTGGTTCTCTTGGGCTCATCTGCAAGTTGCATGGCCCAATGACAAGTGGGCTTCTTGCCACATGTGGGCCCATACACACCTATTAGCATGATGCGGCTTCTGGGAAACACTCTTTGCAATGGACTTTTCCATAGTAGCGTTAGTATTTGCCCAAGAAAACAGTCACACCCAACACCAACCTTCCCAGGAACAAGTAACAATGCTCTGTCAATTTACATGATGTTAGATACATTTTCAAACACTCTTAAATTCATTTCTCATTTGACCTCCAACAATCCTATCTTGTTAAGTAGACGGAATGGGAATCACAATTCAGATCTTACAGGTTTAAAGAGATTCATCAAACATTACAGTAACTACTATGAGTCACTCTTTCCCAAGGTCACCAGCTGGTTAGTAGCCAATCAGGGACCAGAACTCCATTTCCGGGTTTCTACACCAGGGTTGTTTTCTCTGTGCAGATATCACTTCTGAAAGAGAATCATCTTTCCAAACCCTTCAAAATCACATTGCATCTTCAAAAACAAAAAATCTGAATATACCAGCCCCCTCCAAATATTATTTGACTGCTCACACCTAAAAAGTAGGGTTATAAATAATACCTCATACTGAGTTGTGCCATGCAGCCAAGAACCTTAATGGAAGACATTAAGTCTCAAAATTTTACATAGATCAGATTGCTGTACGGCTTGGAAAAGCACCTAGTAAAGCACCGAATGCTGAAGCAAGGATCTCTGGCCACAACAAAACATAAGACATCAGCAGGCAGAGTACAACTCCCTCTAAAATGCTCTTGACCATGCAGACCATACTCCTGCGTGAAACAGTCTGACCGATCAGCTCCCAAAGCTATTTGTGAAAAAAAGAAAGTAAAATGCTGTCAATGTCTAACAGATCCTCACGAATGAGTTCACTGAGAAGGGCTAATACCAACACAGAGTTCAAGTTAAGACTCAGTGGGGTAAAGAGTGATGGAGGCCACTGTATTACTGCTTCATAACCCATCTTCACCACTTTCAAGTGCACAGATCTATGTAAAACCAAAATCTGAGGAGCTGGCTTCACCCCCATCACGAATGTTGCATACTATATGCTTACGAGCAGTCTAGTCCATTCTGCTATGATGGTGGAGGCCTCTGAGCTACAGTCCCCATCAGAAGGGAAAGCAATGTAACTTTGGTCAAGTTAGTAAGTACCACCCACCCTCTGAGCCTAATTGATCTAAGGGACATTTTTAGGAAGACCATTTTGCTTAACATAAAACTTTGCAATTTGTGGAACCAATGGAGACTGGGCACAAGGAGAATGAGGACAGAAGTAGGTGGGTCCAGAATACAAGACAGTGACGGTGATCCCTTGACATCCCAGGTGACTTGGTAAGGTAAGGTCAGAAGGGAAGGCTTAAGCCATGACCTCAGGCAGACTCTCCAACCACAAACGGAGAAACAATCCCACGGGCTCCCCCCCCCCCACCCCGCCCGGACATAAAAGACTTACCATTACCCACTGGGACCCTTCCCTCACCTGTGTGAGTCTATTCACTCATACCGTCTGTGAGTTCAGCCCTGCTCATCAAGCCTGTGGCTTGGTACAAACGTCAAGTCTTGTTATTACTACCCTGGACCGTACTAGATAAAGCCTACAGCCTTACCTTTTTGCTGCCCAGACTCTGTGGCCTGGCTTCCTCACCCTTTCTTGTTTGGACTCTTACCCCATGGCCAGGAATTCCATACACCGGTGAGCCCCTTGCCTGTACCTACCTGTACTTCCCCAGCTCAGTTCACAACCCTCACCTTCATCACATACCCACTGGCTTCCTCCCCATATGATCAGTTTCCACTCCTGGCTTTTCTTGGGCAGCCACAAAGGATAAGGAAACCAGAGGCTGAAGCCTGGCTAGAAGGGCAGGAAGGCGACAGCAACTAACACAATTCGTTCTTCTCCTTGTCCAACTCTTGCTGTTTCCTCTTCCTCCACTCCCCAGAGACAATGGGAAACTCAACAACTTTACAAATAGACTCCTAGATGTGGTCACTGGCTTCTCGTTAGAGTCAACGTCACTCAGGTTCAACAGCACCTGTTGTTGGGTGTAGTGATGCTAAAGACCCCTGTGGCAGACTTCACTAATGTTAGGCCAAAGGGGTTGAACCACTGGATATGGCGTGCAAGCTCACCCCCAACTTCGTATATATTCATAGATGCACATGTGCACGCATACAAATACATATTTAAAACGAAACAGGTAAGTTAAAAGAAAAAAACAACAACATAGAAAGGCAACACAAACACACACACCACCACCCCAACTGCTGGCAAGATCCTGTCACAGAAGTTTCCGGATGACTAGTCCCTAAGCACCGGCTTGGTCTGCGGACTCCATCCCAGATGCTTCCTAGAGCCAAGTGTCCTTGTTGCCTTTGTTCCATCATAAACATTAACCAGACCAGAGACGGGGCATGGCCCGCGACAGTGATAGAATCTCAAATGGCACCAAACTCTGTCTCCAGCATTCTGTCATCTTATGATTGACCACTGCACTTCAGACACTCACTGGTCCAGGGGAACCTGAATCCTGGAACTAGATGTCCCCAAATAAGTTGTTTCTCTCTAAAATGTGGATCATAAAACAAATGCTCAGAGTCCCAGAATGCCCGGGGCACAAGGGCGTAAATGCGACAGTTCGCAGTTCACCTCCACCATCTGTCCGTCTTCCCCTGCGGAGCAGGAAGAGCGGAGCGGAACAGTGGATGCAGCGGAGGCAGGGCAGGACCACAATCTTCACCCTTAGCATTCATATTCCTGAGTCACGGCCGAAACCCACTACTGTAACTGTTTTATACACTATCTCCCAAAAAGAAAGTAAGAAGGATGCCTTTGAAAAGTTGCATTCGCCTCAGGATTCCCTGTTTAAAACCCTTCTTTCTGTTGGGCGCCTCGAGATGAAAGCTTGTTTGACTCTCTGGCCAGCTGTCAAATTCCAGCACTCGCCTGGGCTGGGACCAGAGCAGTCTTCCATCCAGCCATGGAAGGCCCGGGCGCAGCCAGCAGAGCAAGGGTTAATGGGAGCTGACCGCAGCACAGTTGTTAAGGTAATCAATACCACTGAGATACTAAAGCAGCATAAGCCACAGTATTGATTGCCAAGCAGATGATAAAACTGTTTATTATGATAATTGCAGGGTCCCTGCAAGATGCTCCCAGCGCTTCCTAAAGCTGTTTACAAAACTAATAAAGATTTGCCATTTCAAGGTCTTCCATTTTCACCAGCCTCCCTCCCCCAAACACCTAGCCCTGGCCCACCACCAAACAAGCCAACCTCAACCCCGGGCTATTAACCTGTTCCTCCCTGGGACAGCGCATCCCTGTCTGTCCTGGGTGTGTCATCCCTCTTGGGGCCTCTGAGGAGAGGGCTCTCTCTCCTTCAACACCCTCCTCGCCTTGCCCCCAACTTCAGGAGAGGGAGGCCGGAAGCACCGCCGACTAGACACTCCGGGCATTGAGACTTCCTCCTCAGGGCCCGCCATGTGATAATTACAGGGTTTTATTGATGGAGGGGGCTGTTCAGGGCTACTTGGACTAATATCCATTTGTTACAACACATTTAAGAAACCACATCACCTTGGTTTGTAATTAAAACTTCTCTGGAGAACTTGGTGGCCATGGAACTAACTGAACACGGTCAAATGCCGATTTGAGAACACACTGCCACAGACACAACCCAGTGGTGCCTCTGACTGCTGCCCCGGGCTCACGTCTCAAGTTCTATAGTGCCCAATGCAACGGCTTAGTTTTCTTAATAACAGTGGAAATTAACTCCTTTTTGGTCACCAACACAGCCATCTGCCTTGAGACCCAGTGCTTTTACATGGGCAGCACTGTTGATGATGACTATGGTATTATTTTCAAGATGCACTAGATGAATGTGGAGATTTTTCTCAACAGAAGGAGGCATCTCACAGGTAGCATGACGTTCTTCAGAGCGCTCAAAGGAAAACCTATTCTGTCTTTAGAATAAGTCAAGTAACTTCAGGACCTCAAAGCTTGCAAATATACTGAACATGTGTTTCCAGAGCAGGCAAGAGGGGAAAAATGGAACCCAGGTTCTGAGAAGACCCCAGTGGCCATTCCTTTAACAATCAGAAGACAAAACCCCCCATCCCTCATGCAACCTTTAAGAATAGCTCTGGCTCATTCCATAGTGACCAATAGGATTTTACCTATAAGAGAATCTAACTGGACTTGGCCTTCAAAGCCATTTAGGGGGCACTACTCTAAGTTCGCAGGCCAAAGAAAGATGATTTGAAGGAATCTGATGGAAGCTTTCTTTTTTTGTTTGTTTTTGTTTCTGTTTTCAAAGTCTGGAGAAATCATTAACCAATGCTCCTGCCTCTCCCTTGATCCACCACCTCAGTTTAGGATGTGCAGACCCCAACCCCCTGATTCTCTTCCCTTTCAGCAGTGCCCCACAGCCCACAGAGCCTGACCATGCATATATACGCATGGTTTAATTCTGTGGACCAGCAGAGACTCGCAGCTCCTTTGCAGACACCTGTCTGCCCTGCCTACTCCCAATCACACAGAAATCAGGAGCAGGAGCCAGTTTTATGCAAAGTAAAATCCTCTTGCCAAAGACCTTGCCATGAACTCACAGATATCACAGTATGGCCGGAAGGGATGCACCAAGAGTAGTTTAACCTGGTTACCTGCTCCTACAAGAATTCCTTGGCAACCAGGAACAGCCGGAGAGAATCCGAGCCTTCCTATTACTGCATTTCATGAACAATATACTCCTAGGCAAAGTGGCAGAGAACAGTCATAACTACTGAGCTCCCAGCTGGATGCCATGCTCACACACCAGAAGCCCATGCTGCCCATGTGAACAGACCCCTCCCTCCCTGCATTTGATACCAAGAGAAAGTTGAATATTAAGTGCGACCGATTCTGCTGTTACACATATAAGTTGTACTCTCAATAATAACTCCAACAAAAAATATACCCTCGGAATGATATGGTCCACACTTGGAAACACGCCCAAAAAGGCCAGCCAAGCCTGCCTAAGTGCTAAGAACCATTTAGGAGCACTGTAAACCATTAGGGCCATTAGCTCTAATTTGACCTCAACAAAATAAATCAACCCACTAGGAACAAATTTAGAAGCTTTCCAAAGTCAAGTTCTCAAACCCTGAAGACTCACAAAGCACATTCCCTGGCAGAAAACAAATGCCCAGCCTCTGAGCTGCACTCCTGACTCTTACCTTCCCTACAGCTTACTGGTGAGAGCGTGCTCAGCTGGGACGAGGGCTCAAGATCCTCCTCAACCCCCTGGATCCGGAAGCTGTGACCGTCAAGGCTGGAGAGTCGACCTGCAAGTCAGACACCACTTACCGTCGTGGTTTAAGCCATTCATTATTTTTCCCTCTCCTCGGAGTTTACATCGTATGCAAGTTCCCATCTGCAATGCTCAAAATGTCCTCTTTCAAACCATGGGGATGTTCTGATTTAGTTTCATGATATTCTCGTGGGATTTCAACTATGCTGATTCTCAGCCCTGGGTTAGAGTTCACCTAGTCTATCTTTAAATGGGCAGACCATATATATTAAGAACCAGGATTCCTCCCCCACCACACACACACATTAATACATGTGTCAACACACTAAGTAATCTCTCCAACAAAACTTATAACCATCAGCATACACTCTAAATAAATTTCAATTGCAAAATCATCCTAATTTTTCATCATGATTCTTCCCTGATAATTACTTCCTGCATTTTTTAATACTGATGGCACTGTCTTGACGAAGCAGCAGCAAGGAAAATAAACTATGGCCCCAACCGAAGTCCACCGGCCAGAGGAGAAAGCGGAGAACACATACGGTGGAGAAGCAGGCAGTCCACGTGTAAAAAGTCAACACCCCTTCAGCTGTTTTAAATGCAAAAACATACCGTATCACCATGTCACTCATCTGCCCAGGACAGAAGGAAGAAACAAGTAGCAAGGAGATTGGCAAAACAAGTTAGCAGTAACAGGAGAGCCAGGACACAGCACATAGAGTTCTATAACCCAAGAGTCTAAATGGCTAAAAGCTGAGTAATCCTTTCCAGCTCCACCCAGCATGAATTTCTAGGTATCAAATTATATGTCAATTACAAGAACGTGAAGTTACACGGGGGGAGTGGTGTGTGTCGGCACCCAGAGGCTGGGAAGTTCAGGAAAGTCATTTGGGAAAGCATCTTTCATGCACAGGCCTAGGGCTCCTCTGGGCCAGGAATGCTGGAAAACACAGAGGCCCAGGTTCTAGCTGCATACTGTCCCCTGACAACCCCCAGAACCCATTCACTAGACCCCTCTGGCCAAACCCTCCTAAATTATCAAGTATCACAGGGTCCTTTTCCTTTCCACACATGTCACACCAATCAGACTGTTAGGTCTGGGCCAACCATTTCAGACTCAGTCCAAAGAGGGGCGCGCACGTACACTGAATGATGGGGATGGAGGGACAAACACTAAACCTCTCTGTGCTGACCCTCAGCCATTTCAGATGGGCAGGATGGCACAGGATGCTCTTGGGTCCTGGCAGTGCTAGAGCCTCCAATGCCGGGGAGACACACTGTACCTGTGACAAGATCAGATAAGGAATTCCTAAATGCCTCCGAAGCTGCAAGAAGCTTACACATTGTAACCCTGCCCCCGAGGCCCCCTCTGACCGCATACTGATCTCGCAGGATGTGAACGGGCAGCACCCTGGTGAATTCCAGGCCTGTCCCAACCAGGCACAGGCCAGACAGACGACTGACCGGACCTGAGGGCTTAGGATGGTGCCATGGCCGCTTACAGAGATCAGAGATCCACCCACGAGAAACTGAGCCTTCTTTCCAGTCGTTCCCATTTCAATTGACTTTTTTTTTTAAACAATGTGCCCAAAAGGCGGATACAGGAGAAGCACTCTGAGGTGGGTCAGTAACAAAAACTAAAAAATGACATAAGACAGTACAGAACAGGCCACAAGCCCTGGGCCCTCAGCTGGCAGCCCAGCACAGAGGCCATTTAAAAGCGACAAGTTCTTAACCTACTTTGGGTTCATCCGACATATAACGGGTTTAAGATCACATGTGCCCCATAGGGCTTGAGAGCAAACACCCAGGCTGCCAGTCTCGTTTCTTCTGCTGCTATTTGCCAGCATGCTGCTACCAGCACCACTAGCCGCAGGCTGGGTGACGGTGGGCAACATGGGGATGAACATTTTAAATTCAAATCATTACCTATTTAATACGTGAACCAGTACATTTAGGCCCAGCCTGTGATTGGTCGGGGAGCAGCACTGGAGTGATGCTAGTGCAGGTGCTCACAGCTTTACTAAGAGCCCGTGAACAGAAGGACACAGAGCCAACCACACAGTCTGGGTGGTGAGAGGGATGTAACAAGTCCCAGGAGCTCTCTCGCAGGCCCTGGTGACCCTCTGAGGGGCTGTGGCTGAACTGTCCCTTATAGAGTCGCCCAGTAAAAGTCACCGACCGGCACGTCCTGGTTTCCTCTTCGTATCTATCGCCTGGCCTCTTGATGAAATAAAATGGGCTTCACCTCCCTCCAGGCTTTCTGAGAAAGCTTGTAGGAAGGGTTATCAGTCTCCCTGACCCCTCGGGTCATCGGTGGCCCTTCTCCTCCCATCCCCCTAGCAAGGACCCTCCGGCCTGGAGCCAGCTCCCCAGCCTCCCCTGCTAATGCCTTCTTCCCTGCACAGCTATCACAAGAGGGCTGTTTAGTGAGAGGACCTCAGGCTGACCTTTGCTGACAGGCTCCAAGCTCCCTCTGTAAACTGATCTAATGTTAGGCAGGGTAATTAGCGACCAAATAGTAATTGCAGCTTCTAACTACGTGGAACCAAGATTGCAAAAATTCCCTGGAGGGGGCGGGGGCTGCTGGGGACCCCAACCCACACAAAGGCATGTGCTCACAGCCAAAAGGAGGGACTCAGCAACATTTCTGAGGGAGGCCAGCACTTTCCAGGTTTTAACTAAAGAGGGACCCGGGTAAGGAGAGACAGCTACATAAGGAAATTAGTAAATAAAGGGGGGTTAAAAGAAAGAAATCCATGGCTTGCCTGGAAGAGCCCATTCAGGAAAGTACAAGCTCTTGAGGCTGATGGCCGTGCCCAAAGAACTCTCATTTCAGCCACGGAGGAGGCGGCAAAGGGAAACGCCAACAGGCAGGACACTGCTGGACCACAGCTTGGCCTGCACCACCGCCCAGCACACGCCCCTCGCCCGCGCAACTCAAGATCATCGGCATCCCCAAACAGCTTGGCCGCCCCAACGTGAACTTAGAAAATTCAAGTGTGGTCTACCCGGAGGGGTGTCATCATCTGCCAGGAACACATATGTAACATGTTTTGGAGTGGCAGGCTACGTCCTCAAAGAGAAAGAAGGAGGCAGGCATTTCCAGGTACAACAGGCTGCCCTCATCAGGACTCTAAAAATAAATACAGCTGCACAAAAGAGAACATGGACACAAAGACTCGGGAACTGTCCCCCCTTCCTATGCAGCAGGACAGTAAGAACCCAGCGGCACAACAGCGCGGCCCCTCCTTCCTAAGGAAACCCTTCGTTTTTCGACCCCAGCGCGTCCCAATTTCCTCTATCTGCTTGGTCCTGGAAAAGTCGTTTCACTGAACAACTAATGCCCATGGTAAGTGCTGACCCTCTGTTCTCAGGAGAGGCAGCAAGTTCAGGGGCCACTGTAGCTTTCCCGCATGGACTAGATTTTCTACCAACCCGAATTACACTCTAGACTTTCTCAAACCTCATTTCCTCTGCCCTGCACCGACTGACCCCCCAGTGCATATTTAAAGCGGTACAGACATTCTGGGCCAAATCCTGTGACAAAAACCAGAGTAACAGCAGCCGATTGTACTATCTGACCCTCCATTTCCTTCTCCCAACAATTAATACACTTAATAACTGCAGCTCCAACTACAGACTCCTCAGACACCCCTCTATTAACTGGTCCCCACCACAAACAGTGGGTCTCCGCCAGGATTCTTCCATTCCCTATCACTTCATAATTTTTTAATCCACAATAGGGACTTTACACCATGCTGGGGTTTTGTTCTCTCTTAATCTTTTATGAGGGACCTTATCAAAAGCTTTTAGAAAATACAAGTGAATTGATGCCTACCAGGTCATCTTTATTATTTTAGAATTCTTTATGAAGAAATTACACACTTTAATGTTGTAAATGAATATTTAAGGCTCAGCATTCATTTGGACAGGCAGGTCTGACTCGGGTTACTTTAGGTCGCCGTTTTGCCTCCACCTTCAGAAAGATTCTTGTCTGCCTATTAGTAAGGAATGATGCCTACCCCCCAATTCCCAGGTACTGGAGTCCCCCAAGACCTTCGAGACCAGCTGAAATGGAGTATGTACTGAATACCCAAGGGGTATGTGGTGTGGAACAGAACTCCAAACCAAGGAATAAAAGCCACTGAGTCAAGGAAAGCCTGGAGGTGGTGGCCCCTCCGATTCCCACCTCTCCGCAGGTGGGTAGCAGGTGAACAGCATGGCTTCCCTGCATCCTAGCTGGCCCACGCATCCGCATGGAGCCCGGGACAGCTTCCTGAGGTCGGCATCATTCATGTTCCCTCGTAGCACCTGTTTGTTGTTGCTATTATTTATTCCTAATTAGCACTCTGCAACAAATTCAGGTCTGAGCGCAGGGACAAGTTTCCCCTGATGGAACAATTATAGATGTGCTAGGTATTTCCTGGTCACCTAAAATTATTTTCTTGGCAAGTTGAAAGGTAAAACCATCTAGTCAAATACTTACCGCTTCAAGAACTGCCTCTGGGCACAGTTCAAAAGCTTTAATGCAATTCTGGAATCCCTGTCTGAAAGCTTTCCCATCGAGTAAAAGACAGGGTTAAGGTAATCCACACTTATACCAACACTCGTTCGTAATCACTAGGGAAATCCTCAGCCTCCATAGCATACGCATCAGCTTCTACTGCCACACCTAGTCTGATGCTGTGCTCCAATCGCCAAAGGTAAGCAAGGTTCCTGGTGCTATGGCAGGATGAGATGAGCCTGCCACATCCCCATTACGTATTGGTGACATTCACGAGCCCAGAAAACAGTCTCCAGAGTTTGGAGCACTGGTTAATTCTTCACCCTTGAGGAAGACCATCGAAGTCCAATCCTAACTGGAAGTCTAAGAAAAGGGTCACCATAAATCAGCTTACCAAACGCTCCTCCATTCTCAGCACAGACCTCTCCAATCTGGGTGTCCTAGAGGATAAAATAGGAAGTGCAGGTCTACTGGCTCCGTTACGGCAAATGCTGCCGTTCAGCTTGGACTTAATGAGCTCTTGCAAGGAAACAGGAAGTCTATAAAGTAATTTAAATAACTTCCAGTCCTGAAATAAAGGAAATTAAGCCTCTGGCACAAACCTCTCTGATGGACACCTTTTTTGTCCCTTCAACCACATCCACAACTACAGCTGTCATATTCCTCTCCCCAAAGCCAGTCCCCAAACTCCTCTAGGATGAAACCTACAAAGGCTATGTCAGCCGTCAGAGCGCTCCAAGCTCTGCAGAAATTGTAGCCTCGGGATGTGGCACCGTGTACAGGAAGAACACAGAAGCGGCCCCCAAACCCCGTGCGGAGTCCGGCCACTCCCTAGCTGCAGGACCTTGAGTGAATCACGCACATTCACAGGACCTTGGCACCTCACCATGAGACCAGGAAAGGTCTTGGTCGAGGCAAACCACCTCTGAGATTGTTAAGAGGGTCAGAGAAGCACAATGAGAACAGCGTAAGTGGAGAATGCAAATAAACGTTTGTATTATTCCAGCCACTGAAGCCCTTAAGGCTCCAGAATTTTTCAACTTTCTGTCCAAGAGGCACGGTGCTATCCCTGCCTACCACTTCACTGTGAATATTTATTCATAGGGTCTTCTATTTTTCCTAAGCCCCTAAATATAAGTAGTTATTGTGTGGGTAATCCCTAGACCAACTAGCCATGGCTTCCTTACACACAGGGGCTGTGGCTTTATATCTTTGGTCAACCAGTGTGTGCAGACCACTGGTCACCACACAGCAGGTTCTCAACAAAGGGTCCGAGTCTACAACCCATGCAGTTACCCATTTATTCTCAAGCACGGATGCGCTAACAACCATCCACCAGCTCTCTGTGCAAAGAGACCAGCCTCCTAGCACCACCCATAACTGGCTGTGAGTATACCAGAGGCTCGGGGACTCGGGCCTCCACACCAGGTGCAGAAACAGCCCCGACTCCTCACCTTAAGAGGCACTGCCCTCCGTGAAAAGCAAACCACAGTCACTCAGGCAGTTTCACCTGGTAAACCTAAGCCACTGGCTACTAGAGACTGTTTCTAAACATAGAGTTAAGTTTACTTTATTGATAAAGATCAGCCAGATATGGACTGGTTTAGCCAGTACTCTGGATGCAGGATCGCAAGAAAGACACCATGAAAAGCCACTTGGGGCCAGTCTTATTTTGCTGGCCCTCTAGGTATTATTACTCACAACTGGTATGGTAACCCACTGACCCTTCGACTGGTTTAAAAAAAAAAAAAAAAAAGCCAAGAGCAAGGGTGGATGATCCATGTTGCCAAGAAAGCCTCCCCACCGCTTTCTGCACACGAGGGCAAGAACAGCTGGGCGCTGCTCAGAAAGGGATCCTCCCACACCAACCTGGGAAAGGAAATCACCAACATACATCTAACTTTGCTTTATATAAAGGCACACCTTCTTCACAAACAGGTTCTGGGTGACACAGCTCTGTAGCTCCCATCTATGACTGCAGGGCAAGATCTCAATCCCACCCAAGAATTCAACGGTGCTATCTTGCCTGTGGGCCCGGGGGCCTGGAATGACTAGACTGAGCGGGTCCAGAGGCCCATTTGAGCAACAGCAGTCTTCCCTGAAGGTTCCTCTATTGGGTAAGAGTTCTTTACCCGGGAGGACTATTCCAGAACTTGAGCAATAGCGCTTACTCCCAGCCCCCTCGCCCAGGCTTGCCACGGCGAGGCCCACAGCCCCTGCGCATCTGATGGCACTCGTGCCTCCCAAGAATGCGGGGCGACCCGTTCTCCCAGCCACGGCATCTGTCCCATCACTTTACAGCCAGACCATGGCTAGAGCGACACAGTCTGACACATTTCTGTCCAGGGTGGGTGAATCTGAAAAGCAAACACAGACTGTCTCCCGTAGCATCCGTTACAGTACTCCTAACTGGAGCCTGGTTAGACTTTCCAGAAAGTTCACTAATCCAGAGCAACAAGGAACACATCTTGGGATCTCTCATGTCTAGCCATCCTTCATCTAAAATGGAGCAACTCTTGATCTCAGGGCTGCTGAGTTTGAGTCCCACGTTGGGCACAGAGATTACTTAATAATAAATCATTAGGGGCACCTGGGTGGCTCAGTCAGTTGCATATCTGACTCTTGATTTTGGCTCTCAGGTCATGATCCCAGGGTCATGGAATCAAGCTCCACACCAGGCTCCACGCTGGGCGCAGGGCCTGTTTGAGATTCTCTCTCCCTCTACCCATCTCCTCAGCTCGCACAGTCTCTAATAAAAAACAAATAAATAAAAATAAAATCTTTAAAGTGGGGGGTCACAGATATAATCTTAAATTTTCTCACTAGCCACACTTTACAAAAAGGTGGAGGGGGAAACAGGTGAAATTACAAAATACTTTATTTAATCCAAAATGGCTAAAATCTTCTTTCCAATGTAATCTGTCTAAATTTTCTCAGGATATTTCCTCCTTGTTTTCCTACTAAGCCCCCGATGCACAGCTCTACACGGACCGGCCACATTTCAGGTGCTCCACAGCCACACAGGGCTGGTGGCTACCACATCATGGCAATCGAAAGCACTGGCCTCCTCTGCTCATGAGAACCTAAAACATAACCCTAATCTGGTCTTGCTATAATAATTCATGCTTGTTTTTCCCACTCACAGACTTCACAGAACCCACCCCTACTTCAAGATTCTTTCCCACGGCATTTACGATTCTATTTGGGTGATGTGTCAAGAAGTTAAGCCGGCCGGGCTTGGAATGAACAGATTTTCAAGGAATCCTGGACAACTTATCTGTTCAATCAGATTTTCTCTCCAGGGCGTGTCCACCAGTAAAC
>PJEM01015717.1:0-28856 GCA_004023845.1 Helogale parvula | reverse complement strand
AGTGGATGGACCTTGAGGGTGTCATGCTGGGCGAGATAAGCCAGGCAGAGAAGGACAGAAACCATATGTTTGCACTCATAGGTCTAACAGGAGAACAGGAGAAACCTAATGGAGGACCACGGGGAGGGGAAGAGGGAAAGAGAGTTGGGGAGAGAGAGGGATGCAAAACTTGAGAGACTATTGAATGCTGAAAATGAACTGAGGGTTGAAGGGGAAGGGGGAGGGGGGCAAAGAGGTGGTGGTGATGGAGGAGGGCACTTGTGGGGAAGAGCACTGGGTGTTGTATGGAAATCAATTTGACAATAAAATATTTAAAAAAAGAAAAAAGAAAAATAAAAACATTACTGGATTAAAAAATAATAATAATAAGTTATTTGCAGATCTGTTAGTCGTTCTCCTCATATTCCAGAAACGCCTGTATAGGGAAAGTTACCACACAGAACTTGAAAAAAAAAATCACAGAATTCAAGGAAAAGAAATGATTTCAGATAAAACTGTGTCAAAAGTAGGTCTAGGGGCTCCGTTCACAGGTCCTCATTGCGCTGGTAAGTATGTCAGGGCCTGTTTGCAACTCCTTTATAAATGGTCATTTGCCCCATCTACATTTACGAATAAAAACATATCTTTTATTAGAAGACAAAAGCCATGAAGAAAAAACACTGAGAATGAATGTCCTCCCCACGTACACTTGCCCCCCTCCGGACTACTTTAACAGGACTTGGCTGTTGCTCTGTCACATTAGCATTTCTTTACCCTTCCTGCCCGGACAAATGGGATGATTGTTCTGACAGGAACTTCCCAGAAGGCCCAGGGACTCTTCAATTGGAAGCATCAACAGACAGTTCGCACCCTAGGATTCTTTGAACCCCTCAAGAACTTCATCTTGCTGTTTCCTCTTTTGGAAAGACTGCCTTAAATCGAACTCATCAGCCTGGGCCTCCTGGCAGGGAGAAGCTGACAATGCTTCGGTTTTGCCAGGTGCTCAGCAATGATGAGGTCACCTCTGTGTGACCAATAGGCCATTGGTGAGATCCAAGATCAGCTCTGGAGAGGAGAGAGGGCAGGGACCCGGAGCCCCCCACGACACCACAGGCCTGGAAGCCACCTTAATAGGTCACTGACTCACTTTCCCTGCCTGCCCAGAGACCCCTGTAGCATCAGGAGGCCTGGGTGCCCTGAGCGAGGGTCAGGTTCAAGTCATAAGAGATGAAGGAGCCCTGTGGAAAAACAAGGTGAGAGTTTCCAGTTGAAATGTTCCTCACAAATGGCAATCTCAGGGTCATATGAAAAGTCACCACACCAGAGGGAGCTAATAAGCTCCTGCCACTTCCAAGGCTTGGGGGTCGCACTGTAAGGCAGACGATTTCGCTGCAGGAGTAGGACGCCCAGGCCGGGATGCAATGACGCGCGCCCCCCCCCCCCCCCCCGCCGGCTGCCCCTCACAGCCAGCAAAGGCCGCTGGAGAAGCAGCTGTGTGCACAGGCATGCACCCCACTTGGGGAGGACCCACGCACAGGATAGCACTGAAGAGGAAGATCGTGGCTTCCCTGTGGCCTGCCCGAGGGGGCATGAATCCTTGCCAGGCATGGAAAGGAAGATCCTCTGGACAAAATGGTGTGCCGTTCTCAGAGCTAAAATCCAAGAAACAAAAAACAAACAACCCAACTGAGTACATTTTAGAGATCTTACTGGCTTTAGTCAACAAATCATCAACAGGACAGCATCCCATCGAGCAGATAGAGGGGAGTTCCAAAGAGCTGTACAAAATACGAGGATTTTATGGGCAGAAGAGGACAGAAGGAAGTTTCTAGCGTAGAATGGGTTATTTTAGACAAGTCACATACATACTGGCATACTGGGGACTAAAGGTATCTATCAGTTGGATTACCTCATTAGAGCTGCCAGGTAACTCCAGATTGCCTGGGTGAAGATTACAGTCCTGGCAGAGACTGAAACTGCAATTAGGGCAGCGACAAGGTCTTAGTTGGCTGACCTAGGCCTAACGTAGGTAAGTCCATTATGGACCTGTTATCTCTTTTTTAACCCCAGGAAAGCCTCATAAATTCTGACTCCACCACTTCAGTTCTCGTAATGGTCTTTGCCCCTTAGCACTGGGCAGCTGATTCTGGAGCCACCTTTCTAGGGACCTCGTTTGCCACACCCCATGGGTGCCGTTAACCACCTATCATGCGTCACAGCACACAGCACTCCAGCAGTGTCCCCTCCTCAAAGCAGCCCCTGGAAGGGGCCCACCTGGGACCACAGGCTGGAGGCCACTGTAATGCGCAAGTTTTCAATATCATCCCTCAAACCAGAAACCGCCAGGGAGACCGAGTCACGCATGTAAAAGCAAAGGGCATTTATTATTACGGCTTAGGCTCGCCGGGCCTAAGTTCGGGCTCACAGACTTTACCAGCACAGTGGATCCGTACTGAGAGCCCCGAACAAGGGCTGAGTAGGGTTTTTATGGGGTTTGGGAAGGGAGAGTTACAAGAAATTGTGACACAGGAACAGTGACCCAATCATACAGTACAACAGTATTGGCAGCAACTTTAACCATACACATTGTTCAGAGCGTTCGTTACTTTTGGCGGGACCCAATTACAACATTTAGGGTATCTCTGAAAGTTATTAACCAATTACAGAGCGAGTTCAGGGTCTTATTCGGTGACTATCGGGTTAACTTTAACATTAGGTAACAGGGTCCTATCTAAGTTTCTACCTGTAGGCCTCACCTTTAGGAATGTGGGGAGAGGTAGCTGGCCTTTCCTAGTTGGGTGTTGCGCAGGTGGTCTCTCCTGCCTCGGGTAATGTGTAACCGCCCAATAGTTCCGGAGAGACCAACCCTTAGACCTTCCAGCTCAAAGGGTGACCTCTGTCATGGAGTCTGTTAGGTTCAGACCCATGCCCTTAGAGCCACGAAGATCACATGTGCCCTCTGGTATGTGCCAGACCTCATGATGGCCTCGAAGCTTCCACATGTGGCAACTTGGATCCCTGCGACACAGCGTCACACCTCCTTTCCCAAAGAAATGTGCTTTTCTGTTTACCTCTCTTATGCCATATATTACCCACCTGCAGCACTGGTATGACAGAGCCTGAAAATGTGTCACAACACTAGGAGTTGCCTCTGGGTGAGCATTAACCCATCAACAGAATTTTAAAACTTGCATTTGGAAAAGCAAAAATATCTTTACTATAAAGTTATGTAATCCTTGCGTAATAATGCAAATTAAATGAAGTGTGTGAGCAATTCAACTTGTTCATCTAGAAGTATTAGGGAAGAAGGTGATCCCTACAATTTTTCCTGGAGAAGAAGAACTGACTTTTCCTGGGAACTTATCACACGACAGGCATGATCCCGGATGTTCTCATTTTACTTGTGCTGTGTAACTATCACTACAACTCTGTGGCAATGTTTTACGAGTGACGGATCTGAGTCTTGGAGAGGCTTAACAGTACAACTTAAAGCTGCACAAAGCAAGTAAGTGATAGAGTCAGGACTCGATCAGGTGAGTCTCACTAGAATCACCTGCTCTTCCACGACCCCACTGTGCTTCTCTCTCCTTCAAGTCCAGAGTCTGAGAGAAGAACCAACTCAAAGTTCCAGTCAAGGCATATACTCGTATTCTTTGAACTCATATCCTGGCAGTGGCCTGGTGGGAACGTAAAAGGTGCTGGTGGAGGAAACTGCTGGGGGTCTGTGATATCCACTCTCTCCTCGTCTGTTAGAAACAGAACCCAGAGTCACTCTTGCTGGTACAGGTGACCATGGAACTAGGTTCTCTGGCAAACAAGACAGAAGTAGAGACAATGTGTTGATCCCATAAGCCACCAAACCCACTCTGAACCAGCTACCAGGACTAACAGAGAAGAAAGAAATGATTTCCACCCTGCCTAAGTCACTACACTTTGGAATCTCTCATTTCAGCAACTTCACCCAGATCCTAATCAATGTTGCTCATCCAAGAAACTTAAAAACCTGTATATTTCTCTAAATAGGCTGAAAATTATCCTTACAGCTTGTTGAACCTATTCATTTGCTTAGCACCCCACTTCTTTAGAAGGGGTACAAGATAAATTTATCCTGTGCCTTGTGTCTGAAGGCTCACAAATTCCAAATCCTAATTTAGGAGGTTGAGTTGTATGGTAAGACACTATACCAGTATCACAATCCATGTCTTTAAACTCATATTCTTCCCAATGTCCTCATTTGGAAAATGCCACCCTCCTATAGTTAGCTATTGGGCAGGTGGCCACCATGGCTGCCCCAGCCTGGCATGACATCATTCAAACTGGGGCCTTGGTCACTGTCTTGCCGGCCGCACTTCTTAAGCAGCTGCATCTACTCGCACACGCGGAAGGCCCGGAAGCGTTGCCATGGCAACAAGCATCATTGAAATGCTGGCAAACTGGCTGCCTGCCAGGACCAAGTTGTTGGTAATCCTGTCTTGTTGGTAAGCATTAGGATAGACAAAACTCTTTTTATGACCATTCAGTAATAAGAGCTTTTAAAAGAAGCAGAAGGGGGTGGGGTATCTGTTGGAACCCTCTGACCTGACCTACTTAGAGACCACCGCTTGGATGCCCTGTGCAGTGTAGTATTTCAGCCCCTCTGAGTATAACCAACCATCGTTACTTGAGATTATATAATAAGTACGGGGGTCAGTTTGTTCTAGCCTGCCATTTTCTGCCTTGATGATCACCTATTACCAATCCAAGACTGATTTGCTGTGACACCTGCTACTATTCCCATGACTAGAATAATAAACACAAGCAATTCACATTGGCCATTACATTTGTGGTGAAGAGCTACAGTAGAGGGTGACATATGTCTGCTCATTGGAAGGAAACCATAATTAACAGCATTATTTATCCACCCAACACCAAGGAGTATACAGAAAACAAATTTGTTTCACAAAGGAAAGCGGAGTATCCTCTATATATGGAATTACAGACACTCTGCTCTACCACCCACTCAGCCCTCCTACAACCTAAATAAATATACTTTCATGTTTATATTGCATACAGTACCTACTTACATTATATGTGCTATATATTCATATTATATAAAGAATTATATTGCATAAGGTGTATTACCTGCTACAGAAGTATGACCGAGGCCAATCTTCAATTGAAACAGATGGACTCACCAGCTATGCTGACAAAAAAACTACTACAGAATTAAACCAGCATATGGAACTGTGCTTTCCATGACATTTGATTGGGATTTTTATGTGCTTGACCTTGTCACAGTAGCAGAATCTGTCATCTATGGAAAGACATAAAACTGAGAGTGTCACCTTGGCACACCATTCAAAACTAATTAACTGAACCTCTGTTGGGCACATAAATCCATTGATCCATCCTTACAACTGGCATATAAAACATTTATAAGACAAATAAAGTAGTAAATTCCGATAGATATTTGAAAGAGCAAGCTAGAAATATCGCAGATTTAAAAACAGAAATAATGAGCCCTTGCCCTACCTCATCCAATAATAATCCAAAACATTGTCACCAAAGCCTTCCTAGCATGAGGAGAAAACTTGGAAATTCACATAAAACAAGTACTGTGCTTTCAAAATAAATTAGTGTATTCTAACATCGATTATACACAGTTTGAAAGCAAATTAATTACCACTACGGTCTGAAGGCTTTTTAGAAACTGAAAGTGTAACCCACTTAGGACTCCCCTTGCCTTTGGCAAATCTAATTATTAACAAATATTTACCGAATTGGCTTTGGATGCATGCTATCATATTAACACAAACAACAAATATTTACCAAAAAAATTCCCAGGATGAAGCCACTCTTTTGAGCCCTCAAGGAATTTATAAATAAATACAAGCTCATGAACAGGGGGAAATGTCAGCTCTACTGGTCAGCAAATGAACAGGAGAGAAGCAGAAGAGTCAGGTGCCCAAGAAGGCCCCTCCACACAGCCTGCAGTGTGAGTGAGTGCCACCTACAAGGATGCCCTGGGCCAGCTCTGGTCCTGCACCATCCCCCCGGGAGAAAGGACCCGTGTTAAATGATCAGTGGCAATAGTGGGTAGCGTGCTTCCAGAGCATAAGTTCTAGGTTGACAGTCTAGATACTAGGATAAAAATTAACTGTTTTAATAATAACAAAGAAGATAATACTTTCCACACCAAGATGGTCAAGAGTGAGACAAAAAAAGTCTTTTTAAAAATTTTTTTATGTTTTTATTTATTTTTGAGAAAGATCACAAGTGGGAGAAGGGCAAAGAGAGAGTGAGTGAGAGAGAGACACACACACACACACACACACATAGGATTAGAAGAAGGCTTCAGGCTCTGAGCTGTCAGCACAGAGTCTGATGCGGAGCTCAAACTCACGAGCTGTGAGATCATGACGTGAGCCAAAGTCAGACGCTTAACTGACTGAGCCACCCAGGAGCCCCAAAAACATTCTTTTTTAAAAGAAGACATAGATTTTGAGAGAATAAAATCGCACACAACATGTCTGGCACATGATGCTGAAGCAAAAGACATGGGCTTTTGATGACTTGGTGAGTCTTTCCCTGCAATGAGGTTCATGGACACGGCAGTTTGGTCCTAGAGCAAACGGTGGCCACACCTGGAAGCCTTCGATGGCCAAAGCCAAGGGCTGCCTCCTGGCGCCCCTTCTGACTTAAAAAGCTGTCATCCCCTGACTGTGTCCACTGTTTCTTCTGCATCAGTCACTGAAACCAGCTCTTCAAAAGCCATGCAGCCTCCAGGTCCTGAGCCGTGTATGTTTTCACCTTGCCAGTCCCTGTCCCTACTCCAGCTAGTTGGGCCCACAGAACAACTGGGGACCAAGAGCAGGTTCAGGACATGTGCAAATGCTTCTTCCATGGGGATGGCTCTCTGGACCTCCTTGGTAACTCTTATCTGGGATTCTCTCCCATCCCTGCCCCACTTCTCCTTTCCTACCACCACACAGGACATTCGCTGAATTTGACATATTCCTCCACACTTGCACACTACCAACCCGGGTTGCTGGCTGCACTTCTTCAGGCCCATGCTCACACTTCCCACCTGGTCCCACGACCTCACCACACACACACACACACACACACACACACACACACACACACCAAAGTGAGGGTTGGAGCAGTTCAGGAGGCTGAAGTGGTGTCTTTAGGCAGAAAGGAAATTTATCCAAAAAATACTGGCATCGAAACAAAAAGACACAATGAACACAACAGACTGGTCAGAGCTGGGTAGAGGGACTGGAGTGAAGAAATAACAAATTAATTAGAGCTAAAAAAAAATACAATAAAATAAGAAAGGCTGTACGTGGGCCCGGAATAATAAGTGCAGCATGAACGGAGGAGTATGGTTCATTGAACCCACATTGGAAGGACACAAACATGGTTTGGGGTTAGGGCTACAACTCTGGTTAACTCGTGGGGTTTTCAGGGAAGTGGAGAGCCCACTTCCCACTCTCTCTCTCTCTCTCTCTCTGTCTCGTTTACTTGTGCCCTCTCTCTTTAGAAAAAAAAAACATACAAAAACTGGGGGTGGGGAGAGAAGCAGCTCTTTGCAAAGACACCTTTCAGGCTCTCTGAGAAGCATTCTCTACATGTGATCTGGAAACACATCCAACCAAGTCTCCCATCCCATGCTATTTGAGGATTACCGGCAACAAAACCATGAACTTTGCAGCTAAGGTAAGGCTTGTCAGTTCAGAGAGCTGTGAGTACGTGTCCTCTGTGGGAAATGTCAGCATTCACGAACTGCATGAATTTGTGTGTGAACGGGAAAGTGTCGGGTTCCACCTTAGAGCGAAGTAATACACATACGAGCTCACGGTGACTCCATTTCCCCACCATTTCATAGAAGAACATTTCATAGCAAAAAATAATGGTACTAACTCAGTAAATCTGCAATAGCGAAGCTGAAAGAAGAGGCCCCGACGCCAGGCTGGAGCTGAGAAGTCACTGTAAAGGAGCATATAAGTCAGACCCTTACTGATTTGTCTTCCCAATTTCACACACTTACACGGAAATTGGCTCTCATAAAAGATCTGGCTATTTTGAACTACCCTTCTCAACAAACTTGAACAAGTGTACCCAGTTTTAAAAAGAATGTTGCAAATGGCCCTCAACGGCTCATTTCAAAACCCAGCGTTCTAATCCCTCCAAGAGGTCAGCATGGGAAAGGCACACAATGACTTCCAATTAACACCCAAAGGCTGCATGAGGGCCAGGGCCACTACTAGAAGGTTCCTACCAGACATCTCCCAGCCCAGAAGCATGATCTTCCTTCTCCTTCCACCAGTGACCAGAAATCTGCCTGTGCAAAATGCTATCCTAAGCTTCAGAAAACACCTAGTGAGCATGCCTGTGCCTCCCCCCAATCCCAGCGTGGTCACCCAACTCTGTTTCAACATCTCCTGTAACAAAGAATTCAAAAGTCATCTTCAAAATCCCTAGTCACTCTTCAAATGTCACCACTGAAGTCACCTGCATCCAGATAGTCTCCATCCTGCACCACACTGCAGCCTTGGGAGCAGACACAACTGGGATACAGGCTTCCCCCGTCCCCACGGAGGATGAGCACCCCAATAACCAAACCTGGCAGGGAATCAACCCTGGCCGCTATCATTTTTGAGGCTTACCATGAGCTAACAAACAACTTACGTACAAAACCCTGACCACACTCTCTGGTGAGATGGGTCACCTCATTCTGCCCCTTTACTGGAGGCAGTTGGCATGGTGGTTTAACAGCAGTCACTAGAGTCCCTGGGCCGGAAGGTAAACATCAGTCCTGCCGTTAACTGACCACAGGGCTCTAAGGAAGTTGTCAACGTCTATGGGCTTCCATTTCAACTGCACAACCATGATAATAAGAGCTGCACCTTACTGGTTTGGGGTAAGATGATGCAGGGAGAGTCTATCCAGTGGCCGGAATGGGCAGTTTGATAGGTACTATTACAGCTGACCCTTGGACGATGCAGAGGTTAGGGGTGCCAAGCCCCTGCAGAGGTGAACAATCTGCATGTAACTTTTGACTCCCCACAAAACTTAACTAATAGTCTGCTACTGACCAGAAGCGTTGCTGATAACATAAGCCATGGATTAACACACACTTTGTATGTTCTGTGTACTACACACTATATTCTTATAATAAAGTAGATGAGAGAAAAGAAAATTCAAGAAAATTGTGGAAAATACATCTACACTACTGTACTGTATTTACTGAAAAAAAAATCAACATATAAGTGAGCGTGTGCAGTTCAAACCCATGTTGTTCAAGGGTCAGCTGCATTTCCTTTCTACAATGCATTTGAGAGGCCGGAGGTCTTCACCTTGTTTTATCCCTCCTCTCCTCCGCAATCCTTCAGCCCCGTTAACAGGTGCAGGTACCCTGCTATGTAGCAATCCTCTCCCATAAAATAGAACACATTCCTTCCCCTCTACATTTTTATATACTCCTCTCTTCTCAGTTAGGGAGAATTAGACACATGTCAGCAACACTCACCTACGTTTTTGTGCATAAGTATAAGAAACAGAAAATTTTTTACACTCATTTTATATTTTGGAAAACAATACATTCACTTTACCAACCATCCTTTCCTAATGCTTCTCTAGTTGCTTCTTTCTGATAGCTACCACCTCCAACCTCAGGGGTCTAATTTACCTAGAGGAACACCAGGAGACTGTGTTCTGAGGCTCTCTCAGTCTGGGAGGGAGATTGGGCCAGAGTCTAAAGACTAATGGAGAGGTCAGCTGTGGAAGGTGCCAGAAGGCACATGGATCTGACCAATCGAGCAGCAAACAGAGCTAAGGACTTATGAGGCCCACCACCATCCACAGTCCCAGGAGTTCTGGCCACACCCACTTTGGGCTGACTCCTGGAGGTAATGACAGTGCAGGAAGACAGGATGGGACTTGGGCTTCAGTTGGGACTCCACGCAGAGCATGGGAGTCGAATTCTAGGCTAATGAAGTAATCAGAATAAAGGAGAAGAGGTACCTTATTTTTGGCTTATTGTTACTGAAGAATGGGGCAGCTCTGGGCACAGAAAGTGCCATCTTCCTGGAAGCAGCCTGTCCCCACTGTAACTGGCAATAAGCAGTGTGGGACCTGACCGACTTTTGTGTGGGGCCATCGTTTCATTCTTCAGAGCATACGCCCTCCGGTCCATACACAACACGCATCGGAAACCAGGTGCCAAGATGACTCCTGCACTGCTCACTATCTGGGCAAAGAACCTGGGATCTTGTACATCTTAAATGGACTGTGTTACATGTGAAGCTCAGTTTATCCCTAACTCTTAGACTCATGATTCCCACTGACATAGCAATTTCTGGACTAGCACCAATGGAAGCGATCCCGCTCACACTGAAGTAGAAAAAAATAAAGATTTACAGCATGGAAAATACCCAAGTGCCGTAGATGGTGGAAAGTGCAAATCATCATTCCACTTGCCTATTTTTCTACCACCGATCCAAACACTCAAGACACCACTCTTCAGAGCCAGGTTCCAGCCCAGCTAAGATGCAGCTCCCAACGCCACTCTTTCCATTTAGCTGCCCTGAATTTTTCACTCATTGAAGTGTCTTCCAGTAACCACCAAATTAACTCAATATATGCCGTGTTCCAGATTATTATTCTCAGTGAGATGAACATACTCATAGGTAATCAAAACTCACCATACACTCAGCACCTAGCAAAACTCCTGCACATTAATAGTAGCTAATAGTGTTAATAGCGGCTAAATAAATATTTGTTGAATGAGCAAATCAATTAACTGGTTCCAGTTTGCAGCCTTGGGTGTTTAATGCATCCTATGCTGCTCAGCACCATGAACTGATACCTTTATACAATTTCTAAGTTTTCCTGAATATGATTGATTCAGAAATCAATAGATTTTTTCATAGAACAATATAGAATGCAGAAATATAGACCCACTTACATATAGAGGTTTCATTTATGACACAAATAGCATATCAGGTCAGGAAAAAAGATGAATTAATCAATAAACTAAGACATTTGAAATTAAAAAAAAAATACCTGAATCTCAGCCTAGCTCTTTGTACCAGACTAAATTCCATTTGCTCAAAAATGTTTTAATTAAAGCAAAAACACACTATGAATGTAGTAGAACAAAATAAAAATATAGGTAACAAGTTGTATAATATGACAATGTGGAAGGACTTTCTTTCTAAGCAAGACATAAAATACCAAAATCACAAGGGAAAAGACTGAAATATGTGACTAAATATTTTTAAATATTTGGTATGATTTTTAAAACACAGTAAACAGGTGTGCCTGAGCAGCTCAGTCAGTTAAGCGTCCAACTTCAGCGCAGGTCATGTTCTCACAGTTTGTGAGATCTAGCCTCTCATTAGGCTCAGAGCTTAGAGCCTGGTTTAAATTCTGTGTCTCCCTCTCTCTCTCTTCCCCCTTCCCCACTCCCGCTCTGTCTCTGTCTCTCCAAAAAAAAAGTAAACATTAAAAATTAAAAATAAAATACCGTAAACAAAGTAAAATATAAACCAATGAACTGAGGGAAAATATGTGCAATATAAATGACAAAGGGTTTGGTTTCATAATATGCAAAGAGTTCTCACAAATCAATAAGAAAAACAATCAAAATAGAAATGGGTAAATGATGTGAATAGAAAAAAAGTCAATAAGCATATGAAAAGATATTCATTATTAAACAAGTACAAATCAGAACAGGTTATCATTTTTAACCTATAATATTAGCAAAGATAAGAAAAACCTTGATGATATTCAATGTTTAAAAAGTGTGAAAAGTCATATTCTAAACAATAAAGGGAATATAAATTGGTATAATATTTTGGAGGTTACTTTTACAATATCTTTTTAAAGATATAAGCTTCATACATCTCTGACACAACATTCCATTTCTGCAAATTATCCTATAGATACATTTCACACACATATATTAAAATTTGGATACCAGGACTTTATTGCAAACTATTTGTAAAAACCAAAATGGTACTACCCAAACATCTGTCATAAGGGCACCAATTGAGCAAATCATGATATGTTGTGAGAGAATTCTATGTGACTCTTAAAATAAATGAAGTAGATCAATACATACTGACAGAAAAGATAGCCAAGGTTTATCTCTAGGTGAAAAAGGCAAGGAAATAACATTTGCATATGCATAAACCCTATCTAGAAAACTACTAGAAACATAAGACATTACCAGAGTAAAGTAGTCTTTTCACTTTTCCTTTTATATCTTTCTGTACTGTTTTTATTCTTTACAAGTATATATTGTCTAGTCATTAAAAAGAACTTTAATGAAGAATGGTCTTTTTTTTAATGTTTTTTATTTATTTTTGAGAGAGAGAGAGAGCGTGAGCAGGGGAGGGTCAGAGAGAGAGACACAGAATCTGAAGCAGGCTCTGAAGCTAGCTGTCAGCAAAGAGCCCAACACGGGGCTCAAACCCAAGAACAGTGAGATCATTACCTGAGCCGAAGCCGGACGCTTAACTGACTGAGCCACCCAGGCGTCCCAAGAATAGTCTTAAAAAGGTTTACTTCACAGAAAGGTTTCTTCATTAAAAACAGAAACAATATTTTGAAAATTTGCCAGAATTGCTTTCAGACACTCCTGAGCACTTTATTTATCTACAACTAGTAATGCTCCCCATTTAATTAATTGATTAAAATATGCCTCCCCTGGGGTGCCTGGGAGGTTCAATCGGTTAAGTGTCTGACTTTGGCTCAGGTGATCATCTCACAATTCGTGAGTTCAAGCCCCATGATGGGCTCTTTGCTGCTAGCTTAGAGTCTAGAGTCTGCTTTGGATTTTGTGTCTCCCTCTCTCTCTTCCCCTTCCCCACTCATGCTCTGTCTCTCTCTGTCTCTCTCTCTCTGTCTCTCTCTCTCTGTCTCTCTCTCTCTCTCTGTCTCTCTCCCCCCCCCCTCACTTGCTCAAAAATGAATACACATTAAAGAAAAATTTTTTAAATATTTTTTATTTCTTTTTGAGAGACAGAGAGAGACAGCGCAAGCAGGGGAGGGTCAGAGAGAGAGGGAGACACTGATCTGAAACAGGCTCCAGGCTCTGAGCTGGCTGTCAGCATAGAGCCCAACTCGGGGCTCGAACCCATGAACCGTGAGATCATGACCTGAGCTGCAGCTGGATGCTTAACCAGCTGAGCCACCCAGGTGCCCCTAAAGAAAATTTTTAAACAGGCCTCTATTGCTTTCCAACCTCGTTCTTATCCCAGCAGACACAGAAAATGATATTATCTGTCTAGCACTGGACAAATGGGCACAAGTGGCTGCAGCCTGCCCAGTCCTACCTGCCAAGGCCAGTCTCCAAGTCCCTGCACTCCTGTGACCTGATGGCAGCCCCTGTCCACCAGCCAGTAGACTCCTGTCCTATGAATGTAGGAAGTTCTGTTAAACAATACCACTTCAGTATAATTACTTTAAAATAATGAAGATCCTCCAGTAAGTATGTTATAATAAAAACAAGCAAAAATATAGTTGACCTTTGAACAGTGCCGGTCCATTCACATACAGATCTTCAATAAATACACTACAGTACTAAAAATGCGTTTTATCTTCTTTATAATTTTCTTAATAACATTTTCTTTTGTCTAAACCTTGAGAAACTGTAGTAGTATTATTGTAATAATACAGTATATAATATACACAATACATGTTAATCGACTATGCTATCGGTAAGGTTTCTGGTCAACAGTGGGCTATTAGTTTTGAGGAAGTCAAAAATTATATGCAAATTTTCAACAGCAGAGGGTCAGCTCCCTTAACCCCCACATTGTTCCAGGGTTAACTGTAACTTCATGGTGTTAGAAATCAGGAGAACAAGTTTTCTTTCTTGCCTGCTTGCTTTTCTTTTTTCTTTTCTTCTTTCTTTTCTTTCAAGGCTAATGCCAGGAAGGAGGACCAGGGTGGGCTTCTGGAGGGCTGGTCGACACTCTGTTTCTGGATCTGTGTGCTCCTACGGGTCTATTTAATTTGTGAAAATCCATTGGGCACCATGTTAAAGATCTGTGCACCTTTTTTGTATGAATATAATCCTTTGATATAAAAATTTAAAGAGTATGTTATATAATGGGTCAAGTTAGTGAAAATAATGAAGTTCCACAATATTATATTCTAAGTCAAAAGCTATTACTTAGCGCTTATGCCTTGCAGATCCCATAACAGAGACGATTAAAGAAAACTTCTAAATTGGATTCCTCTCGTGGAAACAATCTCTTTAAATGCCCCTAAGCCTGTAGGTTATCAGGATGTAAAACGGTTCACGGTTGAAGAGGTAAGAGAATTTTCTGAATCTGATATGCCGGGCAGGATTCCCTGTTAGAAGGGTTACAAATGCAAGTTGTCAGCATTTTCCAGTGGAGGAAACTGAACCCCGGAAGTCACGTGATTTGCCACCATCATCGAGTTAATTAAGTGGCAAAGCCAGAGTGCCCAGAGGCTTATGCATGCTCAGCAGTGCCGCCTGGCAGGAGGCCGCAGAGCTGTGAGACCTAGAAGCTTCTAACTTAACAGGTCCCACCAATCTAGCAGGTTGACCTTCCTGATGCAGTGCTTACTATGCATCCAAAGAGAGAGCAAAGGAATAAAAGGACCAAAGTAAAACGCTGCTTCCTGGACATGTGAGTGGGGAAACGCAGTAAAGCCCAGCAAGCCTGGGCTCAAGGCCGCTCCCCACACACAGCCTGTGGACCTTGAGCGAAGTATCCAACACCCTACGCCTCAGTCTTTCACACCTGCAAATCAGGGACAGGACACATACCGCATTCACGGACCGTGCACTACAACCACACGAGGAGCTGCGGCTGTGTTGTCAATGTGCATGAGAGCTGCTGGGGAAGCATTAGGACCTCCCTACTGTCATCAAGATCCTGACACTGCACTTTGCCTCTTCATGTTAATATACTCCCGGAAGTGAGGATCAGTCCTCCCAGAACACATGGCCGGGACCCTGACATTGTGGGAATCTGCCTCCTATTCTTCCATGGAAGTACTTCAAACCTGGTTCAGTTATTATTATTTTTTAAATGCAATACTTCTTTTATATGTTTTTAAGTTTATTTATTTTGAGAGAGAGTGAACACACATCCAAGTGGAGAAGGGGCAGAAAGAAAGAAGGAGAAAGAATCCCAAGCAGGCTCCACACTGTCAGAACAGAACTGGATGCAGGGCTCACTCCCATGAACCAGGAGATCATGACCTGAGCTGAGATCATAAGTCAGTTGCTCAACAGACTGAGCTGCTCAGGCGCCCCAAAAATCCTCGTATTTTTTAATAATCCCATTCTGTTGAGCCAGTGGTGCTCTGCCATTACTACATGCCGGCTGTAAAGAAGTAATTTGTGACTAATAACAATTAAGGTTTGTGGCACAGCAAAATAGTTCAGCACACTGAGATATGGAGCTACACAAAGCTAGTATATTTTTTCATTTTTTATGTTTATTTATTATTGATAATAAAAGAAACAGAGCATGAGTTGGGGAAGGGCAGAGAGAGAGAGAGACACAGAATCTGAAGCAGGATCCAGGCTCTGAGCTGTCAGCACAGAGCCCGATGCGGGGCTCAAACCCACAAACCGTGAGATCATGACCTGAGCCAAGGTCGGATGCTTAACCGATCGAGCCACCCAGGTGCCCTACACAAATCTAGTTCTAATCCATGGAGTCTCACTTATTAGCAGAGAGTGTTTGTGCATGTTACTAACCCCCGAGCTTTTGTCTCCTCATCAGCGAGGTGCAGATAATAATACAACTCACCCTTACAAGTTCCATGATATCATAATGTATAGAATATATAGACTGTATAGAAAGCACTTACTCGGTGGGGGAGATTAAAGATGGCCACAGATTCTTGCCATTCCTCCCATTAAGAGGTAGAGTGTAAATCTCCTCCCTCTGCTTCTAGGTTGGCCTTAGTGACTTGCTCTATCAATTACATATGGCAGAAATGACATGATGGGATCTGTGAAGCTAGGTCACAAGAAGCTTCTGCCCGCAGCTCATAGAACACTCACTCTGAAAACAGCCATCCCCTGTGTGACATGTCTGCCTACGCTGAGACTCTAGGTTATCAAGAAGCCCAAGGTAACTGCATGGAAAGGCCACACGGAAGGAGACACTTGGTTAGCCCCTGCCAGTCCAGCCATCCCAACCTAGGTACCAGACATGTGAGTGACACAGCCTGCAGACGGCTCCAGCCCCGGCAGCATCGAATCGCAATGACAAGGAAACTCCAAGCAAGAGCTGCCCTCTGAGCCCAAACCACAGAACTGTGAAAAAATAACGCACTGTTCTTAAAAGCTACTAAGTATGGGGTAGTTTTTTATACAGCAACGGATAACTGAAACACTGACAGTGTCTGGCGCATGAGTTATACTCAGTGCACAGCTGTTGGGATTACAGAGATACTCATATACTAGACTCAAGCTCAACTGTGCAACAATATCCTTCTTAATCAAAGGCATCCTGAAGTACTTTCTTGACTGGGGAAGAACGGACTGTGTTTTTGTTTCAGTTCCAGGACTGTGTACCAATCTTCCTCAACTATGACTGACCCTGCAGGGACTGGAGTAGGGACAATTATAAATTATTTTAGTGCCTGTAAGGAGGAAGCCAAGCACGTATGAAGAAGACGCAAGCAGAGTGGAACTACCCTTAAAAGCCAAGACAGGGATGTGCACATGTGGTTGGTTGTGACACAACAGTGGTGATTCACAAGCCAGAAGCTCAGGGCTGACGGAAGTAAGATGTCCAATAACGCAACACATTAACAGTAACAACATGCTTAAATCAGTAAATTATACAATCAAAAGGTTAGCAGTATTTTAAAAATATGTCTATTTTTATTATACAATACTACATACTAGGTTGTGTTACTAAGATTAACCCACAAGGTGGAGGTCTACAAATAATACAATTCATCTTTTTAAATAACTATCTTTCTTTTGAAAACATATAGACAGTATTTATTACTAGTTCCTTTTAAACTGAATTATTCTGAAAGATCTTTAAATGACTGAGTTCATGGCTCTTGCGCTTATATAAATAATGCGTTTATGAGAAGAACGTTCTTTAAAGAGCCTAATGCATTCTTTGCTTTATTTGGCCGCATACACTTTGAAGCTTCAAAAGAATCCAGGTGTCCCTATGGGAGGGTCCAGGATTTTCAAGGCTGTTCATGGGCTACGCCACGTCAAAAAAAGGAGCAAGACTATATACAGTTGAGGCCTACTCCCCTGGGAACAGCACCCTGGGCCAGCACTTGGCACAGCTCAGCACACACCTCCGCACTGCAGCAGGCATGCCCAAGGACCCTGATTCCTGAAAATACAGCCTCCTTTCCCACAGCCCTGCCAATGAAAGGATGCAGGTCCGATCCGGCCCTCACCACCGGGCCGTCCCAGCCTTCCCGGAGCCGGTCACGGCGCAGCGCTACGGTGGAAAGGTGCCCGCAGTAGCCGGGCGCTGGGCATGGGGGGGGGGGGGTCCCCCGCCCGGCTGCAGGTCCAATCCAGCCTTCCCCTGTACTTAAAGGGAAAGGCGCCGGCTTCTCCTGAAAGGGCGCACCTTAAGGAGGAACAACTCCTGCGGAGCCCAATCGGGGGAGGCCTGCCGATACCTCTGACCTTTCTAGAGGTGGGCCTAGTCACGCCCCACATGGGGCGTCCTGGGCCCACTGTGATTGGTCAGTGCTCCGGATGGTGTGATTGGCTCCCACGACTGCCAGTATTAATGGGGGGGTAGGGATTGGATCACTGTATTTCCTGCAACTCCCCCTCCCAAAGACATAAAAGGCCCTGCCCTGCCTTTGTTCTGGGCTCTCTCCACGTGGCCAGCGGGTCCGCAGGAGACTGCGAGCCCGAGCTTAAGCTTGTAATAAAGGCCCTTTACTTTTGTAGGCATGACTCGGTCTCCCTAGTAGTCTCTGGTGTTTGTTTTGGGGTGATTTGGGGCGATTTTTAAAACTTGGGCACAACACCAACATCAGATACTTTATGAAGGACACAGCTTCCTTACCCCACAGCCAATATTAGCAGTTAGAGTAGTGTTTCTTAGGGCCTTTTAAGATTCCGTAGGCTTTTCTGGGGCACCTGGGTGGCTCAGTCGGTTATGTGTCCAACTTCGGCTCAGGTCACGATCTTGCGGTTCATGAGTTCGAGCCCCACATCGGACTCTGTGCTGACAGCTCAGAGCCTGGAGCCTGCTTTGGATTCTGTGTCTCCCTCTTTCTCTGCCCCTCCCTTGCTTGCACTCCGTCTCTCTCTCTCTCAAAAATAAATAAATATTTTTTTTAAAAAGACTCCGTAGGCTTAAGGGGAAAAGCAATCCCATGGATCCTAAGGAAGACATTAATGTTACAGTAAATACATACAAATAATAAAAGTACACACAAACTTATGCTATTCTGAAACCACAAAATAAAGATAAACATACTAATTAAATACAAATCAAACTACAAAACCAACAACCTTCAGATGAGTATCAGTTTACTGTGATGGATAATGTTGCTCTGCTGAACTGAAACAGCTCAGAGCCGGGGAGCACTCAGAGGTCAGCAGGCTGTCACCACGTGATGGTGTAATTCCCTCCTACTCTACACATAACCTGTCAGCAAAGGTTCACTTCTACCTTCAATCAGTCTGAGCAGGACCCTGTGCCGGCCGAGGCTGCCATGTTGTGGTCTTCCACCAGTTCCCCTGTCTGCAGTCCACCCTCCACACAGCAGCTGGAGCCATCCGCATAAAAGGGAGGTCAGACCTTTGCTACTGCTCTGCACAAAACCTTTAACAGCACCCCCCCATCCACCGGATGCCCAGGAAATGCCACAGTTCCCACACTGCCCACAAGACCCCATAGGCTCAGGCCCCAAACCTCCTCCTGCTCCCTTCCCAGTGGTCACTCTGCTCTGGCCACCCTGGGCCACCCGCTGGCACACAAACTTACCAGGTGTGCCCCTCCCACCCCAGCCCAGGAGTCCCCTCTGCCAGCTCAGGAATACTGCCTCTGTGTCTTTACTCAAAGGCCTTCCTCAAGCCCCTACTTAACCACCCCCTAACCAGCACTCCCAGTGCGTCCACCTGCCTTCTCTCCATAGCACATATCACCATCTGCCCTACTAGGTACTTACGAGCAGTGGTCACTCCTACTGGATGTCAGCTCCACAAGGTCAAGACTGTGGGTCTGATTTGTTACCTGCTGTATGCCCAAGCCCTAGAACAGTGTCTGGTAAATTTCTGTCATCTGTACTGCAGGGTCACTTTGGTCTTCACATGGCCTCAGGCATTATCTCTGTACTATGCCTTGGTTCTTATCTCATTAGCCAGCTCTTACGGGCAGCAAAGCTGTGACACACTTTGGTCACACAGTGATCACCTTGAAGATCCAGGATGTAATTTTATTTATTTCTAAAGAACAGCATTGAAACGAATTGGCACAGAAAACTACAGACCCACTACAGACAGAATGACAGACCCACTACTTTCAGAAACCCCATTTTAAGAAACATTAGACTTGGGAACAGGGAGTAAGGCAGAGTTATTGCGGCTGAAGAGGTCACAATGAGACCAAATAATGACGTGCACAGATAGGAGCACGGCATGACCTGATTAGCCATTTGAGTGTCTGTCCTGTTGATGACAGAGCTGGCATGTCACAGCCCACACGCATAACCTTCACGTTGCAAGGACCTCCCACAGTCTGATCCACAGTACTTTCCAGTTTTAGTATCAATGTATCAGTTATTTCCAGTAACAACCAAACAGATCTCTACCCGTCAAACATCTCCTTGGCCCTGTAGAAGTTTTTATAGGTTTTAAATTAATTACACAAGCAATGCATGCTCATTAAATAAACCAATGAAGAGAAAGAAGTTATTTATAATTGCAAATGAGGCTTTCCCCAAGGGGATACCACCTGACAAATGAGTCTCTAGAACCTTTTCCTGTCAAGGGATGCTTATGGTAAGCAGCACCTCTCCCACTCACTCCCTCCCCAACATTTCCCTCCTCTGCGCTGGGCCAACCTGCCTCAGAGCGGGCACCCACACGCCTTCCCTGGCCTCTCCCAAACTCCCTGGCCCTTCCTGGGGAACATGAGGCAACGAAGCATCATGTGACATCTTGCAGGGTCGCCTGGGGTGGTTCCCCATGTGCGCCCTATCACACCAAATACATTGCTAGAGAGTAAACCTCAAGGACATTGTCCCCTCCTCTCTGGGAAACTGTTCTATGTGCCTACAGCCTCCCAGCCATGCAGTCAGCTCCATTCATCTCTCAAGGCACACGGCTCTCAGTTTAACCCTCGTTTACTATGAGAAGTAAGCCCACTGACCCACTCAAAGGAGGGACGTGGACACTCGGAGCACAGTGAAGCTAGGCTTTAATCAACATTCTTGGAAGAGTGGGTGTCTGATAAACAGCACACCCCGGGCAGTTGCAGCAGGCAATTTATCTCTTAGCGTGAACGCCTGACTCCTCATTGGCTGAGTTATACAGAGGTTACAGCCTTACCTGGAAGTCGCCTACCCCCATGTACCGCCAAAAAGTAGATGCAGAGACTTCAGCTCTTCGGCGCATGCTCACTGCAAAGCCAGTAAAAAATAAGCCCACGAAATGGAGAAGGGAAGAAGAACGAGGAAGTGAAGTGTCTAAGGGTTTAGGACTCCATGGCGGGCGGAAGGTGGGGGACGGTTTGTACATATTTCTAATAGGTTTTAAACCTTTTGTTAACAAGACAGCACAGCTTTTATTTGACACTTCTGAAAATGAATCATCTCACTTTTCACATGTACTTTATACAGACCCCTGTTTGCCAGCATTACTATCCAAAGGATAAGGCTGGCTGGGTTTTCTGGTCTACACTGGCAGCAGGAGGGAAGGTCACCAGGCTCGGCTCAGCACACATTCCCCACTCAGCAGTGGGGGAGCAAGCGAAGAGCAGGCTAGAAACATTCCCTCTGTGAGCTAAGCCCTGGATGCCTCTTTCAGGAAGGACAGTCTGATGATTCATCGATGAGACGTGGGGAGAATAAGAAAACAAATGAAAATGGTGGAAGAAAATGATCCTGTGGGGCAGGACAATAGCTTGATGTTGATCATAAAACTAAAAGTGGTCATCTGAACGTAACACCAGAGACATGGGAAGAAGAGGAGCTACAATATGGGGAACAGGAGATGAAGGAGGGCAGGGAGGATGATTTCTTCATACCCACAGGATTTCCAGCTAACGAGAGGAAACAAGACTGTGGCAAGTTTGTACAATTATATGTTATCATAAAGAAACGAGGCTCAGGGAGTCATCCTCGATCTTTCATCTTTGTGATCACAAATGAAAATGTATCACTTCACTCATCAATCATTGTCCCACCTCATAAATAGATTCAAAATTTAATTAAGATGTGCATGTATTACTGTATAATGAAGAAAATGGCTTTTCAGAAGATTACTATGGAACAGTTTAGAAAATATTTTAGCTCTTGAAATGAGAGGTAAGTCTATGAACCATGTAGGATTGATGCTGTGTTTTTTTTAAATCGTTTTTAGAGAAAGAAAAAGCACAAGTGAGAGAGGGTGGAAGGAGGAAAAAATCTTAAGCAGGCTCCACATTCAGTATGGAGCCCAATGCAGGACTTCATCCCAGGACCCTGGGATCATGACCTGAGCTGAAATCAAGTCAGGTGCTCAACAGACTGAGCTACTCACCACCCCCCTAAAAGACTGTCCTAATTAAGCTTGCCATAAATGTAAATACCCTGGCCAATAGTTTGAGCAGAATAAAACAAAAAACAAAACTTGCCTTTGGCCATCAGAGGGCAAGTGGGCAAGTTTTAAGTGATACTCCATGCACAGGTATATGCATGGGCGCCTCTCCCTCTCTCTCTCTCTCTCTCCCTCTCTCTCTTCCTTCTGCCCCAACCCCATCCCTTCTTTTGTCTTTCTTTCTCTTTGCCTTTCAGCTCTCCCTCTCTCTCCTTCCGTTTCATGGAAATGTTTGATAGAGGCACCTTTTAGGACTAGGCATTCTATCTGCAGATCCCAGTTAGAATACTGACTCCATGAGAGCAGAAAGGATGTGATACTGGATAATGCACGTATCTTTTTCTTCTAGAAAAGCAAATACTGTTGATAAAAAGGGATCCAGTTCTCTGCTACCCTGTTCAAAGTAGAGAAAATACGAGGGAACTGATTTCCCCTATATTCTGTTGGCTCTTGAGCAGGGCTCATTCAAATTCTGGTAATCCAGCTCCTCCAGGAGCCTCCCAGGGAACTGAAAGCAGCCTGGGCTACCTTTTGGGTTAAATCCTGAGTGAGCAGAAGGTTCATGATCTCCAGAGAAGTCAGAGCAGGTCTGAAGTATCCTACTATATTACCTCTGCTCCACTTGGCTCTGTGGTGAGTGCTGCCACAGGAACACTAGCGGTGTCATTTAGTTCACTGCTTTTGTAATCCACATCCTAGGAAAGGTAGAGCGCTTCAAAGACAAGGCTTGTGGCCATTCTATCGACCTGCAGCCGCCCACCGCAGCTCCTAGCATGAAAGAAGCACTAGATAAATGGTGAGCGGTTGAGTGAATGAATGCCTATTCCATTTTCAAGCACATACAGAAATTGTAAAAATAAAGATAAATCGAAGTGTAGATTTGCAGAAACAGGCAAGCCTGGAAAGTAGTCTAACCTGTTGGACACAATTAAATGTGAAGACCTTTTCTAACTCATGAGCTCAAAATTTTTTCCTGCCCTAGCGTCTTAGAATGTAAAGTTCTGTATTTTCCAATGGCAATGGCCTTGGAGCAGTCGGAGGGATATGATAGACAGATTCATGAGTACAGTGACACCGGGGCAGGGGAAGGAGTGGGGGCCACATGCCTCACGAGGGATGGACTACAAGAAGTTTGAAAATGCTCTGCAAGTGATTCTGACGAACACCCCAGGGTCCACTGAGCTTGGAAAACTGAGAGAGAGATATAGCCATGTGACCCTTAACAAAAAAGAACAAAGAGACCCTTGGCAGAGTCCATCAGCCTGGCTTGGGTGCTCGGTGTTACCATACGTTGGCTGCTTCCAGGAAGATATCCCGCTATGTTATTCATATTTATTTTCAACCCAGTACCAAGCTTTCCACAAAGGGTTCAATTTAATAGAAGAATCAGGTTTGGTAAGAAACAGATTAGGTTTCTAGCCTCCCTACACCCTCCCCCACCAACCTCCACACCCCAAGAAATGCTGGTTTCTGGGGAGAAAATGAAAATGAGTATGTTAGAATCTTGGACTTGGAAAGCAATTCTGATGAGTGCCTGGCCCAATCCGCCCCATCCTACGCATCCCTTCTTTCCACAATGACCCTACCAGATACACATAGCCTTATGAATACTTTCGGTGATAGAGCGCTCACTATCACTCAAAGTAGCCCTTTTGAGGCTTCACAGCTCTGACTGATCTGCCTTACTAGGAGCAGAAATCTGTCCCACCCTTGGGTCCTATAGCCTCTGGGGATCACACAGTTCCCTCACGAGAAGGCCCTGCACGTGTCTGAGGCCTCCACTGCCCAGCTACCACACCAATCCCAGGTGTTTGCTCTGTGATGAACCATCACCCAGATCCTAACAGAAAAATGAGCAGCAGGCTCCTTACCAGAAGCAGGGATACCCTCAGCTGTGTTTTAACCATGCCACTCAAGCTGTTGAGGAAGTGGCAGAAATCTCTAAACTGTCGTCAAGACAACCAAAGTCCAAATATAAATCTCTTTGAGATTCCATCCGGAAGTAGTTTTTAAGTGTACACACCCAGAGGAAATAAAAAAAGAAAAGGAAGATCCTCTCTGCCCCCTCCTCCTCCTCCTCCTTCTCTTCTCCCTTCTCTCCCTCTCTCTCCCTCTCCCCTTGCTTTTTGCCACGTGGTGATGTGTGTTAAAAATGCACACTGGGAAGCTTTCCACCTTTGGGGTTGGAACAGCTGCTGCCTCGACATTGTTTTTGTTAGTTTTTTTTTTAACATACTTCACTGTTTTTAAGGGGGTTGTTTTTAAGCTACATGTTTCATAATACTAGTTCAGATTACAAAGGGGGATGGTTGGCACTTTATTGACAAGAACGGGACTCACGGGTCCTGGTGTCTAATAAGGACCCGTTTTCAGTGTGTACCCCTGGCAAGCACACCATCCTGTGTGACTAGCTTCCATGGCGTGCTGGCTTATCCCAGGAAAGGGCATTCACAAAGGCTTAGGATAAACACAAGAAAGTCCACCCATGAAAGCAACGAGAGCCAAGAATTTATAACAGGTAGCCTAAATAAACCCAATGTTCTTAAGTCCTTGGTTAGAATGCACAAAGCATTCGGGGAATGCTCCCTAGACAGCTGTTGACTCCATCTGGCAGCACTCATCAAAAGAAGTAAGACAGACACGCTCAACGTCAGGGTCATGAAAGGCACAGGTACAGGTGGAGAAGACCTATCATCTGGCTTATTCTGGCTTCCACTTGTTGCGAGTGACCTTCCTGTCGGGAACCTCCAACCCCACGGAGGCTGCAGCCCACAGATAAGAGGGATGAAAGTCTGCACTGCCCACACCGGAAACAACCTTGTGCTTTAAATGGGAAGTGCATCCTCGAATGCCACGGAACACTCAGGGCCAGTGGCCAGGCACAAAAAGACTAGCTCCTCAGCCTCCCCAGTGAGACAGCCAGACTTCAGTTAGGAGCTCTGCACTATCTATCACCTTCTCAAGCGGGCACAAAAGAAAGTGCTGTGACAGAAGGCATAGCTTCTAGGGTGTCAGTCCTACTGAGACTTCAGGAAGACGTGGTGGCTGAAAAACAGGAAGCTGAGTGCTAGCCACGTGTAAGACTTCATCTAGAAAAGACAGACCTCCGTACAGAGAGAACCCAAGAGAGCCCAAGACTCCTGCTAAAATTTTGAGGACTTTTGGGGGGCGCCTGGGTGGCTGAGTCAGTGAAGCATCCGGCTTCAGCTCAGGTCATAATCTCACGGTTCATGGGTTCGAACCCTGCATCGGGCTCCGTGCTGATAGCTAGCTCAGAGCCTGGAGCCTGCTTCCTATTCTGTATCTCCCTCTCTCTCTGACCCTCTCCTGATCGCGCTGTCTCTGTCTGTCTCTCAAAAATAAATTTAAAAACATTTAAAAAAATTTTAATAAAAAAATAAAATTTTGAGGACTTTGGACGTGTTCTTGATTTCTTCTTTTAGTCACTGACCTACAAGGTTCTCTCTCAAATTAAGAGAGTGAACCAAGGTGGTTAAAATGGCTTTGAACTCACCCAAATGCTATCTCACAGAGATTCCCCTGTAGGAATGAGCAGCTAAGAATACAGCCTATCACATACACCTTACCCAGGACAGGCCCAACCAAATCACAGGACTTAACAAATTTTAGTCAGTGTGGGGAATAAGGTCACCGGCCCTCTGACCTAAACAAGACTAAAACCTAGAGCCACTCTCACAGAAAGGAAGGCCGCTGACATGGTGTTACATGACGATACTTCAAAGCCTCCATCTGCCCAGAAATACTTTCTTGCTCTGCTCTGGCTGAGCTGTTTCCACACAAGCCAAACTCCTACCAACAGAGCCACTGCAAAGAACCAGCAAACAAGGGTGAGACACTGACTCCAGGAAGCCACTAAAAGGAGATGCTTCATTCTTAGAGATAAAAGAAAAGAAGGAGAGGGACTTCCTCCAGCTATTTCATATCCCAGCTTACTAATTGTCACCCTGGAATCACAGCTCAGCAGGAAATGGCACCCTATATCTTAGCAGATCATCTGGTATAATCCTCTGCCTTAAAAGGGAAGGTGTTATGACGTCCATTTTACAGATGAGGTGACTGAAGGGTCTGTCCAGAAACATACAGCAAGCGATCCATTTCCTTGTAGAAGGATACAGAGACTCATCTTTGACCAGTGAAAATAATTCATGCGATGAGCAGGCCCTGTGCCACCTAAGTAGATGACAAAGGAGAATGCAAGGGGGGCAGCAGCTTAGGGGTAGCCAAAACATTTCCTACTCCAGTTATTCCCAAGGCCAATCCTGGCACACACGACACACATCAAAGTTGCTCTTGATTCCTGGGGACACGTGAGGCTGAAATGCCCCCTCGCAAGGAAAACCCGAGATTCCTGGAATTTGTGTGGAAACCATGTTGGAGAGCCCTGCAGAGGGTAAAACCCACCCTGCAACATGAATAAAGGTCAACAGAGGAAGACCAGGACAGGATCCTTTTCCAGATCCCAGCTGTGGCTGAGCAAGGCAGGAGGGCAGGAACACTGGGTAGTTTGTGCCAGGGGGACAGAGAAGGGAGGGCCTTTGCCAGGTCCTCTGGAATTCTAGACGAACCAGATAATCTGGTGTAAATGACAGTTCTGGCAAAAGTCAGTGATGGGAGACAGTCAAGAACATTGTCCAGCCAGAAGTTCCAAAACAGCCTAGACACCTGGCGGGTCTGCTGCAACTCAACCCTAACCTGGAACCACTTCCTCCATATGGGCTTCCCCTACAGCCAGGACATCCATTTCCCATCTCCACAGACCAGTTAGCACTTCTTCTAAATAACAACGGGTCTACCCTTCTGCTGCTCTTTTTGCAGGAAATGATTTTCCTGGGAGACCAAATTTGCCAGGGGCAGTACCCCAGGCACCGATGCTGAAGGCTGCTGAAAACAGGGCTTAAAACCAGCTCTTTCAGGGGCACCTGGGTGGCTCAGTCGGTTGAGCATCCGACTTACGTTCAGGTCATGATCTGGAGGTTCTTGGGTTCTAGCCCCGCATTGGGCTCTGTGCTGACAGCTCAGAGCCTGGAGCCTGCTTCCCATTCTGTGTCTCCCTCTCTCTCTGACCCTCCCCTGCTCACGCTGTCTCTCTCTGTCTCTCTGTCTCTCTCTCTCAAATAAATAAAACATTAAAAAAAAAAAAACCCCCAGCTCTTTCAAAAGAGAAGAAATTCTGGAATTTGATGTAGGCACCCGAAAGGAAATGACCCTTAATATCTGAACTCTCTGCAGCGGTTTTTCCAGGGGCTGCCTTGGATCACCCGGCAGGTCTGCCAGAGCCAAGGGCTTGGGTATTTCTGTCTGTCTTTGTTTCTCGCTTCTTTCACAATTCCCCAGACTCAGAAGACCCACTCTGGGAGGGGAAGCTGTGATGGGGAGGACTTTCTCATCCTGCACGGAAGTTTTCAGGCGCAATGCTCTCCAGTACTTTTCTCTTCACCTTCCAGCCGGGACATCCCCTTGCTTTTTCTCTTGTCTGGCTGGGCTTTCTTTCCCACTCCCCGCACCACTCCCTCCCCCCCACACAAAAGTGAATAAACTAATTGCCCCCGGGAGGCAAAAAGGATCTGGAGCCTTGGCTGAGTAACAAAGTTTCCGCCGGAAGGAAATTATCAAAGGCGCAGGAGAAAGCCCTCGGAGGCCTGAGGGACCGCGGCGGCGGCCAGAAGCCGAGGCCACTCTGCCTGTCCCCGCATGCAGAGGGTCCCCGGCCCGGCCCGGCCAGAGCGCGGCGGGGCTCCAGCGGTTCCCGGTCGACGGGCCGGCCGGGGTGAACGAGTGAGAAGCTCTGGGGCAGGCTCGGACCCGACCCCCGCCGGGCTAGGAAAAGAGGGCGCAGGGGACAGGGGACTCAGGGGCCGGGGAAAGAGGTGGCACACGGACTGCGGGGGCGCACAGACGTGGGTGTACCCGGCGGAGCGCGGCGCAGGACTCACCCCGAGAAGACACACTTTGAGCTCCCGTATCGCCATCATGTGCTCGGGGCCGGACCGAGCAGGGGCTTAGCATCCTCCGGGGCCGGGGCCGGGGCCGCGCCGCGCCCGCGTCCAGCCTGCGTCCTCCAGTCCCCGCCTTTCGCTAGCGGCAGCCCGCGGGCGGGACCGCCGTCGCTGCTATTTCTGGGCTGCCGGCCCCGCCGCGGTCGGTCACGTGGCCACCGGCCGGCTCCTCCCGGGACTTCGGGTCTAACCTCGGCGGCCCCGGGCTCCCAGGAACGCCCCCAGACGGCGTCAGCCACCAGGGGCCGCCCCCGGGACCTGCGGAGGCCCTGGCGGAGTACCTCCCCACTGCGACCTGCTCTGCAGCCAGACCCGGCTCTGCACAGCCCCCTCCGCCGGCTGCGCCGGCTACCCCTCCAGCCCCGCCCGGCCGCAATGCCCCGTGCAGTGGAAGGAGGACAGGATCCGCCGCGGGGCAGACCCCACGGCTGGCTGCATCCCTGAGGATTCCATTTCTCATCAAGAAGTAGATGCTGCCAGCCGACGTCGTTTATATGGGAGCACTTCGAAGTCGGCCTGCCGTCCAGTCGTTAACGGACACTGTTGGGTCCCAGCAGAAACGAAGCCTAGCACGGTTAACTTTTCAACCCACCTTCTCCTGCAGTTCTTCATGCCCTGGCTTCAACGTAGTCCCATGCAGTTTTTAACCCGCAGGCCTGAGTTCATTATTCTATATGGAGTTGAAAATGGTTCTAGAAGCAATTGCCTATTCCTCCCTCCAAAACAGATGTGTCCCTGTCTGAAAAAGGAAACATGCATTGCAGAGAGGAAGCTGCCTTGCTCAGGATAGAAAATGCTACCACTTGCCTGGGCAGACGCCCAAGCCTCAGAAGTATAGCTAGAAATATGCAGCTCCTGGCCAGTATTCTGCAACGTTCTTTAACCAGCAAATAAAAAGAGGCTCTGGCTTGAGACAGTCAAGGAAATCTTGCGGAAACTGTCCTCTTTTCTCTATCCCTAGCCCAGTGAACCACATCCACTCAGATGGCTTCACTTGTTGGTACTGTAGACATGGCAACTTTTTGGACATATCCACCTGAATAATCCATTGGTATTTCAGATTGGAAATAACA